>PITA01005923.1:0-105266 GCA_004023965.1 Spilogale gracilis
CTTTGTAAACTTGGGAGCGGTTCCCTGCATGTTTGTGCGCTGCTGGGGGTGGGGGCCCAGGAGAGAGGCACGAACCAGGCAGGCCAGCCCCCCATGGTGGCCACCAGGAGCAGCGGGTGCCGGCCGGCTGGTGGATTTGATGGTGAGAGTTTGAGGAGAGAAAGAAGAGGGGATCAGAGAGAAGGTGCAGGATAGCATGATGGTGGGCCGTGCGGGAGCTTGCCAGGCTGGGCCCCGCGAGGTGTCCCGTCAAAACCTGAGCCCAGGCTGGCCCGGGAAGTAAGCCCCCACCCCATTCGCTGCGATTGTCCCTGACGTTTAGGGTAAGTTGTTCCCACATGGTCCTCATAACAAGCGGTCATCACCAGTGGTGGTGAAAATCCCAGCTCTGCCTCTCAGCTCGCTGGGTGCCCTGCAGCTTCTGTTCCCTGGTGGGCCGATTCATGGGCATGCTCTCGGGGCAGTGTCCACGAGGCAGCCGGCCCTACCGATGAGCTGAGCTCTGTGTCGGACACCAACGTCCCTGGAGCCCCACCCACCCGGAGGTGCTCCCCACCTGCACACATCTGGGGGTTCCCTGCTTCTTCCCAGTAGCTGGGGGATTCTCCCCTACAGGAGTGCTCGCCTCCAGGGCCAGCATGCTCCAGACGCGGGACCCTAGGTGAGTGACACATGGTCTGGTGACACGGAGTGATCTGGATGTTGTCACTGCAGTGACAGCACCCGGCAGAGGCAACCGCGGGGGGGTTGGGGCAGGAGGCCCCTGAGCACACCCCAGCTGACAGGCAGGGTCCCTCTGGGGTTGTGTTTCCCTTGTCACATTTCAGCCCCCAGTGGCATGCAGGCTTGTAAGAGCTGGCTTCCGTGCTCACTGTGGGGGCACCCCCTGGAGGCCAGTGTGGTGATGGTCACAGCAGCAGTGACCAGCAGGGTCCCTGAAGCTCACTGAGTAGAGAACAGGAGGGGAGTGCTGACCGGAGGAGCTGGGTCTGGGTTCTGACTTCCTCACCTGCAAATCTGTCCCCTTTTCCCAACAAGTAAGGTTGGGGCTCGCAGGCCTGGCAGGGGAGTGGGAGTCAGGAATTTCAGCTGGCGATTGCCTGCGGCTTGTGGCTGTCCTCAAGAGGAGCAGCCTACCTTCTCTGGGCCTGCTTTGCTCTCTGCACCAAGCGATGGAAAGCTCTCCCCCAAGTCCCCTGGCTGCCGTTCGTTCCTTTGCGCTGAGGTGTTACAGAAGAAAAGCTACAAAACCCTCAAGCATCTGCTAAGGGTCCGCTCCCCCCCAGGTTTCTAGCCCTGCAGAGCAGTGCCTGCCCTGCGGTGCCCCCTCTCTATCCCATGGCTTCTGATGGCCCAGCCCTGCGGTGGCTTGGCAGTCTTCCCCCGCCCGGCACTCTAGACACACAGCGATGAGATTTACGCCCTCCCTGGGATGTTGGTGCCTGCGGGGGGCCATGGCTTTGGGGCTCCATGAGTCTTCGTTTCATTGCTCTGGCTAGGGCAGGGGGTAAGACTGGGTCCTCCAGCGCATCACACCTGCGAAATTCGGGTCTCAGGCTCATTTATCAG
The DNA here is from genome assembly GCA_004023965.1 of Spilogale gracilis. NCBI lineage: Eukaryota > Metazoa > Chordata > Mammalia > Carnivora > Mephitidae > Spilogale > Spilogale gracilis. The sequence continues at coordinate 1,570 of PITA01005923.1, forward strand.
GTGACCGTTGGGCTGGAGTAGGGGGTCTTTACCGTTGCCTCCAGAGAAATCTTGGTGGAAGTCCACCACCTGCTAGCTAAAGATGGAACACTCTGGGGGCAGAGATTGGACCCCCTCCTCCCCCAACTCATTTTAGCTGAGACTTTCCTGGGGGATGTGCCTGCCCCTGCTTTGACCCCCCCCCCCCAGGGGGCAGAGAGGTAACTATGGTGCTGACTTCGTGCACACAAATGTCTAGGCAGGCTCCGATGATCTGGCTCAAGTCACTTCCAGACCTAATGGCCAGAATGCAGCTGAATTGCGTTTGGACAGATTCCATCCTCCGCTGTCTCCGTACAGCCTAAATTCCATCTGTGACGTCAAACCCCAGCTAATCATGGAAAAACAGATTAGGTTCAGTAAACTCAATTTTCTTCTTCCCCTCCCGGTCCGGGTGCCTCCCCATGGCTCTCACTCAAAGAGGGGTCTTGTCCACCTGCTCAGTCGTGCACCCTTTTGAGCCCAAGCCCAGCGACCCACCAGACTCTACCGAAGTCCCCCAGCTTGGCCACCCCAGCCCCTTTCCCCCATGATGCCCTGGGGTCCCTGAAGCCTGGGAGGCCCCAGGACATGTCCTGACCTTGACTCCTTAGGCAGAACCAGGTGTTCCTGGTCGCCCGCACGCTCCTTTTGTCTTCCTCATATGGGTCCTGATGGGGCGGGCTGCCATAGGAGGGGGCGACACCCTTCCTGCTGGGCCTTGGGCCTTGTCCAGGGCTGGGCTCAGCCCTGGCCGCCTCCCTGACCACCCTGCCAGCTGGCTCAGACTCTGACCTCATCCGGCCCTCCTGCTTCCTCCGATGGTCATCACACTGATGACCCTGGGGGCTGGAGTCCTTCCTGAGGTCGTGAATTCAGGACTTGCAGAAAGCCAAGTGCCCTGTCGGAGGCCCAGGGGAAGGTCCGTCCTGTCCCCCCTGGAAAAGGCCTGGGGAGATGTGCCTATGGGTGCATCTTGGGCACAGCGGTCACTCAGACTCCTCGCCCGGCCTTCCCCGCAGAAGCGCCTCGGGAGATGTGTGTTTTTCTTTCTTGTCTCTTGCTGCGCCCGGCACCGAGAGCTGCCCTGTGGTGAGTAGTAAAATATAATCTGTCTGACCCATCATGACTCCAGCAGGGACAGAGATGAAATGTGTGTCTTGCACGTGCCCAGGCGGCCGGAGTGGGTGTGATGAGACTGTCTGCAAGTTCAGCTGCTGACTGAAGGGGGCTCAGGGCACAGACAGACACACCAATCATACTGCCTTCTCTCACAAGGGGCCTGCGGTCCGCCTGCACCCTCTTGCTTCAGGCTCAACCAGGGAGAAAGCAAGGGGACCCCGTCGTGCGTACCAGCTTCCCGTTCTGTCTATGGAATCAACCAGGCACCTGCCAAGGGGTCACCTGTCCTTTGGATGTCTGTGCCCTGGGTGCTAGGCTGTCTTCCTGGACAGCAGTGGGCTTAGTGGGGGCACCCAAGGTAAGCAACTCAGCCAGAAGGCGATCATGGTCCCGGCACAGCCTGCCCGACACCACCTAATTGTGCTTGCTGAGTCCTGGGTGGAAGGGGGCTAAGCATTTCACGTGCATTATATCACTTAATGCACAAGACGGTCCAACAAGGCAGGTGCTGTTCTCACTGACTGCTTTGTTATTTTGTAGAAGATAAAATGAAAGATCAAAGAGTTTAAGCAGTTTGCCTACTGTCACAGCTGGGAGGTGGTGAAGGGTCTGGCTGACTCCAAGTACCTGATTTTTAACAACAGTGTTGACTGTCCTTCTCTGGCTGGTGCTCAGACTCCTGCTCCAGCTCTGCTTGCTGCTGCCTCATAAAAAGTCGACCAATAAAGAAAAGTACAAGGAAAAGTTGCACCAAATTCCGCCAATTTGAGATAACTCTCACCAGCATTCAGTGACATTATTCCAGACTTCTACACAAACAGGCACATGTAGAGTCGTGATAACAACAACCAAAAAATGGGTCTTAGCATGCAGTTTTAAAATAAAAAAAAATATCAAATTTAATTTTCTTAAATTTAACTGAAGGCAATTCCATTTGCGTGTGTTTCAAATGAAATGAAAGAAAATTGCTAAACTTCAGAACCACATTTCTTCCTCTTTTTTTAAAGATTTTATTTATTTATTTGACGCACATAGAGAGAGTGAGATCACAGGTCGGCAGAGAGGCAGGCAGAGAGAGAGGATGGGAAGCAGACTCCTTGCTGAGCAGAGAGCTCGATGTGGGGCTCGATCCCAGGACCCTGAGATCATAACCTGAGCTGAAGGCAGAGGCTTAACCCTCTGAGCCACCCAGGTGCCCCACATTTCTTCCTCTTTAAGTGATAATGGTTCCTAAAACTTTTAGTCCCTAAAACTTCCTTAAAGTTGATGCATAAAAGAGAAAAACTTTTTTAAGAGAAAAACTTTTTAAATAGCTTTACTGAGATACAATTCACATACTATACAATTTTTTTTTTTTTTTTTTTTTTATTAAAGATTTCATTTATTTGACAGAGAGAAACACAGCCAGAGAGGGAACACAAGCAGGGGGAGTGAGAGAGGGAGAAGCAGGCCTCCCGCGGAGCACGGAGCCCGATGTGGGACTCGATCCCGGGTCCCCGGGATCATGACCCGAGCCGAAGGCAGTCGCCTAACCAACTGAGCCACCCAGGCGCCCCACATACTATACAATTAATTCATTTCGAGTGAACAACTCACTGGGTTTTTGTATACTACATCATTACTTTTAAAAATTGTAATAAATATATGACATAAGATTTGCCCTTATAAACATGTTAAGCATACAATTCCGTGGCATTTAAGTACATTTGTAATATCATATCACTACCTCCCCTACTATTTCCACAGTGTTTTCATTCCCCACATAGAAACCCTATAACCCGTGAATGACGCCTCCCCAGTTCTCACTCTCCTCAGACTCTGGTAACGTTCAATCTACCTTCTGCAGGAAAAACTTCTAACAGATTGGAATCTTTTTTTTTTTTTTTAATGAACAAACTTTATTTATTTTAAAGATTTTATTATTTGACAGAGAAAGAGATCACAAGTAGGCAAAGAGGCAGGCAGAGAGAGAGGAGGAAGCAGGCTCCCTGCTGAGCAGAGAGCCCAATGCAGGCCTCGATCCCAGGACCCTGAGATCATGACCTGAGCCGAAGGCAGAGGCTTTAACCCACTGAGCCACCCAGGTGCCCCAAACTTTATTTTTTAAAGCAGTTTTAGGTTCACAGCAGAATGGAGAGGACAGTACAGAGAGTTCCAATAGTTCCACTGCCCTAAAAATCCCTGTCCTCCTACTGTTCATCCCTCATTAAATTTTTTAAAAAGATTTTATTTATTTATTTGACAGAGAGAAACACAGCCAGAGAGGGAACACAAGCAGAGGGACTGAGAGAGGGAGAAGCAGGCTTCCTGCCGAGCAGGAAGCCCGATGTGGGGCTCAATCCCAGGTCTCCAGGATCATGACCTGAGCTGAAAGCAGTCGCTCAACCAACTGAGCCACTCAGGTGCCCCTAATTTTTTAATCTATATAATGAACCAGTTTTCATGCCATCCACCTCTGTTTTTTCCACTTTCAATTTTAGTGAAAAAATTTAGTTATATGATTATTTGTGTACATTTTCAAGGTTTTGGTATTCTATTCAGTAATGGTAATTGCCCCAATTTCAAAAATATTAATTCAGTGTTCACCGGGGTTCCTCCATTGACAAACTGTTGGATTTCAGCATCAAGTAATTTTTTTTAAGATTTTATTTATTTGACAGAGAGAAACACAGCCAGAGAGGGAACACAAGCAGGGGGAGTGAGAGGGAGAAGCAGGCTTCCCGCCCAGCAGGGAGCCCAAGGCCAGACTCGATCCCGGGTCCCTGGGATCATGACCTGAGCCGAAGGCAGTCACCCAACCAACTGAGCCACCCAGGCGCCCATCAAGTAATTTTTTAAAGACCATATGGGTGTCTAGTGTCTAAGCCTCTGAGTTTATGCTACAGAATGTCCATTAACTTTATACTCAGAGGACAGTTTTGCTGGGTATAAAATTCTGAGTCCCACCTCTGTAGATAACAGACACCAAAACTTAAAACAAAATTTTAAGATTTTATTTATTTGACAGAGAGAGACACAGCTAAAGAGGGAACACAAGCAGGGGGAGTGAGAAAGGGAGAAGTAGGCTTCCTGCGCAGCAGGGAGCCCGATGTGGGACTCGATCCCGGGTCTCCAGGATCATGACCTGAGCCGAAGGCAGTCGCTTAACCAACTGAGCCACCCAGGCACCCCAAAACACCAAAATTTTTTAAAAAGAAATTATTTGACAACAGAAAAAGATGAGAACTGAAAGGTGAGTTAACAGAGCTTGGGGGAAAATGAGAAAGAAGGATACATATATCCCATATTGTTTAAGAACCACATTATAAGCAATGAATAAATGACAAAGCAGAGCATGAACAACTAGAGATGTGGTGGGTGGGCTACAAGAAATCACACAAGATTAAATGGAGAAGACCAATAAGACAAAAATGACAGATAAGGGAGGCGGAAGAAAATCAAACCTATACATAATTAGTGAAGAAAAATACAGTAACGGAACAGGGGAAAGTATTAAAATATATAATGGGAAAATGCCCTGAAATTAAAGCAAAACAAAACAATAAAACTGACTCACCAAATGAACTGCCATTCTGTGACCCGGAAAAACTTGATGGTGTGCTTAACATCAAGACATCCTTAAAAGGTAATTGATCTTGGGGCGCCTGAGTAGTGCAGTCGGTTAAGCGTCCAACTCTTGGTTCAGCTCAGGTCGTGATCTCAGGGTCATGAAATTGAGCTCCATGTAAGGCTCCACACTGACCTGCTTAAGATTCTCTCTCTCTCTCTCTCTCCCTCTCCCTCTCCCCCTCTCTCTCTCTCTCTCTCTCTCTCTCCCTCCCCCTACCTTTCCCCCCTTGCCATCTTGCATGCATGCTTGCTCTCTCTCTCGCTCTTCTCTCAAATAAATAATACATCTTTTTAAAAAGTTACTGATGTTAAAGGATAAAGAACCGTATAACTAGGGTAGCAGGGAGGTGAGTTGAGAATCAGAATTCTCCATAGCAGCCCAATGTTGGTGTCTCTTTTCTTATACTCATCTGCCCCTGCCACTTCTTAAGAGACTATACCTGTAATTTCTCTGGGACTATCACTTTTTTCTGAAGTCTTTCTGTATTTCTCTGGATTCCTCAGACTGTGTGTTCTTCATTTGCTCCCCAGCCCAGCCTTAATGCATAGGACCCATGTGAGTTCCTTTTTATTATTTTCAGCTACCTTCTAAAGAGCAGTCTGTGAAAATGTGGGGAGTGGCCCAGAGCAGTGTGCAGCTCCATGAGGGGCTGACTTTACTCTCTGGAAGTCTCACTCCCCGAGCTCTTGTTTACCCTGTCTAGGGATTCTGCCTGTCTCAAGTTTCAGGGTTCATATGTCATGGTGGTTCTTAGCAAAGCTCTTCACATCGCGGGCTGTCTGTGTTAGGACCAACCCCTCACTGCCCCTTTTCTCTTCCCACCCTCACTTCATTCCCAGCACCTTCCCTTAAGGGAAAACAAGGTTCCGTCGTAGGAACAGCATCGGGCGTGGTTTCCCATCAGCTCCCACCCCATTTATATCTCACAATGTAAAATCACATCTCTGCGTGTGCTCGGCTATGTCCAGCAGCACTATTGCCATAAGACCCAAATTGGATACTACCCAGATGCCCGTCAGCAACGAAGGGCTGAGCTGGGTCCAGTGCATCTACCCCAGCAATGAGGCAGTCTACAGTCACATGCAGGAATTCCGAGGAATCCCATCAACAAGATGTCAGTCAAAAGCAGTAGGCTTCTGCAAGAAATTGCTCCGAGACAGTTGGGTGTTGGCAACCCATCGGCTTCCATCTCATATAAAGTACAGAACAGGCAAGTGGGAGGACAGTGTCATCCACAGTTGAGGAGAACTGGAAGGGAACACACGGGGGGCTTCTGGGGTTGTTAATTTCCCATTTTTGATCCTTGCTGGTCCTAGAGGCATGTTCAGTTTGTGAAAATATATCTATACTTATGACACGTGCCCTTTTTTGTATGTATGTAATACTTCAATTACAAATTTCTCTTTGGGAAAACAAGACAGAGGGATGCCTCTCCCGAGCTGGGATGGCACCCACAGCCCTAGTCCTGCCTTCCAGCAGGAGGAACGTGGCCATGACTTTGAGGAAGTGGTGACTACTTGGGCGGGGGGGGGGGCTCAAGGAGGAGGCCCACATGAGCCCTCAGCATGTTGCTTTCTTCCAGTTCTGCCTTCGTGGTGTCTGTGCTTTGGGGGCGCAGCAGTTTCTCCTTTTCATCAGCCGCAGTGACTTCCCTGCGTCTGTAGTTGGCGTCTTCGAGGGAGGGCGGTGGAACGGAAATGCCTCTAAACTCCACATCTTCAACAGGAAGTCAGGATGGGTTCCTGAGCCCACTAGCGTGGGTGTCATTGTAAAGAAATGGGCCTGACTTAGCTAAATAAAATGCTGCCACTTGGTGAGACCCAAAGCGGACAAGGCTCAGAGATCACTGGCCATCCCCGGAGTTCTGCTCCTCTCGCTGGGAGCTTCCCTGTGGAAATGCCGGTTGTGATGGCACACCTCATCTGAGGAGTGCGTCTCTTCTCGCCCAGAAGGAGAGCACTCCTGGAAGCAAAGGACAGTCTCTCGTCACCCTGTTCCTGCCCCACCCCGACACTGACCTTTGTAGGTGCTCAGCTGCAGGGTATGGCCGCATCTCAGCCTTGAGCGCCGTCCTCTCCTGGGGCCAGTGGCTGCAGGTTCGCCTCGGTGTGTTCACAACAGCGCAGGGGGCCCACCGACGGGAGGTCACTTTGGTGTGACATGTTGGTGCCTCGGGGCCTTTGCTTGACCCATACTCTTCCTTCTCCTGGAGCACAGCCTCCTGCATCTGCTCTTCCAGGGGTTCTAGGAAGCCCCACTCACATCACGTGGAAACTCCACCTTCCCTCAAGCCTTTCCCTAGTCTCTTGTGTACTGACAGATGCCACCTTTGGTTGGTCCACTTCTCTAATCTCGATGACACCGGTAACCCTGAAAAGCAGGTGGTGTCCCCCCCGTTTCCTGTATGGCGAGACCCAGGCTCAGCAGGCACAGCCACTTGCCTGGGGAGACACACAGTTAACAAAGGCTCTGTTAGGTTTTGAAGTCCGATTCTGGAGTGGAGCATCCCCCCCCCCCCATGGCGTCCCACCACATGTGGTCACTCATGGAGCTCTGCTTCCTCCGTCTTAGTCGCCATGCACTGAGCTCTAACTGCAGCACTCTGTTCTTTCATACTGTCCGTCTGGGTACCTACCTGGTAGAGCTTTCTGGCAGCTTGCGGGCAGAAACAGCATCTCTCGTCCTGGGACAGATGGAGCTGCATCGTAAGCATCGCAGGGTCTGCTGGTCTCCCGGCCGTTGCGGGGCCGGCGTGGGGCTGGCGTGGGGCCGGTGCCCTTGGCTTTGCCCCCAGCTCCAAATGGACGGTCGGTCAGACTGTGTGCAGGCGAGCGTGGGCAGGTCATTTTCCATGGAGCCATTAAGACTGCCAAGGGCAGATTGCTGAGACTCCTCGAGTTTCGCAGGAACCTTTAGGGATTGCATCTGACTTCTTTGTCACTGAGTCACTGACGTGACAATGGGACTTGGCCCAGGTCCCAGCGTTCCTCCTGCATAGAAGGAGAGTGCTCCTGAGGCCCCACAGGCGTAGGCCTGCGGGCGTGGGACTTAACACCCAGCACCCACTTCCTCCTCCATGACAGGCCTCTGGGACCTTCCGGGCAAGGTGACCCTGGGGCTTCAATGAGGACCACGCGGAAAAGCTGCGGGGGCACAGCCCTCATGGAACCTTGTCCTTCCCTCTGTCTCCAGCCCTCATTTCACCCCACTTTTCCCAAGCCTGCGGTTCTCTCTCCTTTGTGGCAGGACATTCCCCAAACCCGGTGCCTGTCCGACCCTCTCTGCCAGCAGGAGTTCGTCCCCACGGCAGCTCGGACGCCTTGCCACCTGGGCTCCTGGTGTCCTTCAGGAGGAGGTGATGCTGTGGGGCCTCTGGGCTATGTCCCTGCCTCCACTTCCAGACCGGCTTGAGCGTCAGCCCGTGGGCCTCGGGGCAGGTGGGCCTCAGAGCCGGCGGGGCGCTTTCTCCCGGGGCCCACATGCACACGTCCTCTCAGCGTGGGCTGGACCTGCCGGCCTTGAGGGAAGGTCAGTGACGGTCTCTTGACCCTTGCGTGTGGCCTCTGGAGAGTTCAGTCCCTCCCCTTTGTGGTGAGTTCAGGGGTTCGGGGTGATCAGGGAAGACACAGGACCAGGAAGGGCAGTAACCCCACATGTTGGCGGCATTCCAACACCTCGCTGGCGAGGGCAAGTCCCTCCTCCTGGCACGGGGCCTTCCGAAGGCGGTGACATGTGACCGCCACCCAGAAGGCGGGGAGAGTCGGATAGGGGGCTCGCTTGGGTAGTGACATCATGCAGAAGCCGGATGGGGAGCTTTGGGGTCACAGAATTCCCTCGTTTGGGGTCTTTTACTGCCCCAGGCTTTGTCTCATCTATGCTAGCCAATGTGGAATGCAGCTTCGGGGGTGATATAAAGTAGATGAACTCTAATTAGCTAAAAAGGTGTCTGTGGGGGGGGGCACCGAGGGGCCGCAGGCGACTGAGCATCCAACTTTTGATTTCGGCTCAGGTCGTGATCTCGGGGCCATGAGATCGAGTCCCACATGGGGCTCCACACTCGGGGCGTCTGCTGGAGATTCTGTCTGTCCCTCTCCATCCGCCCCTCTCCCCACTCACGCACACACCCTCTCTTTAAAGTAAACAAACCTTTACAAGAATAAAAATTTAAAAAGATAAGATGTTTATTTGGACTGTATTTAAAGCCACTGATCGTGTGAGAGCTTGAGTTTGGTGCTGGGGGCTTCAGGCAACAGCCCTACCTGCTGTGCCGATGTGAGTAACGTGGGAGTCACTTTAGCCTAATAACACAGGGGCCGTCTCTGGCTTACTTATATGGTACCCCCCACCCCTCCGTCACTCCCTCTAGGTGGCTTATTGAAGAATTTCTTTCAGCCCTACCCAGCCATTGTCCCAAGGGCTCTGGTACATTCTTTTCCCTCAGTCTCATTAGATAATCAGTGACGTCATAGTACCGGGCTGATGCTCAGACCTCAGACAGAGGGTGCCCCCGGGGAGGCTGCCTGCCTGCCTGGACCCTCACTCTTACCACTTAGCCAGTATCCCCATGAATCTTCCTTAACTGCTGTCCCCAGCATGGTCCTTCTAAAATGCTCTCCTAATTCTGCCGCTGCCTATCTCGGGAAGACTTCACTCACCTCCAGTTAGCAGATTGTAACCTCCCTGGGAGGTAACCACATGTTATTTACAGCAAAGCCCCCACCGTCTAGCGGATGGATTATGATGGGTAATTCCATTTTCCAGATCACTGAGAGTATGCCTCCTTCGAGCCTTGTTTGCTTGTTTTTAAATTTGATTCCTTTCAGTGCAAATCTTTATCAAATGTATTCTGTGTCATCTTAAATAGAAGCTTCTATGAGTACATTGTTTATTTTTTCAACGGCCTTATTGCGATATGGTTCACACACTATGCAGCCCGCCCACTGATCTTACTTGTCTCTTCTGCCTCCAAGACCCAGCCTGGTGTTGCCGATGGGACAGGTGTCATAGACATTGTTGGACTGAGCTGGAGCCACACTTCAGCTCACCTCTCTTGGAGAAGTCAGGGTCTTCTGCCTGGAAGGAGTGGTGCCCCTCGTGCCTGGCCACAGGCCTGGGACTGATTGTGCCAACACTGGAGGGTCCCAGGCTGCTGATGTTTAAATTTGTCATGTGGGTTCTTCATACTTTTGTTGGCCCTCCCTTCCTTCCTGCAGCCAGCTTCGGTCCCTGGGCCTGCCTCCAGGGATGCCCGAGCACCGGGGTCTGCAGCTATGGCTTCCTGGAACGGCGTAGAAAGGAGAGCTCTGTGCTCTCTACTCTTGGGGGAAACGACACCCTCCCACCGGCCTCCCTCGCGGGATGACAATCCCTTATTTCCCCGTGGCTGTTCAGAGTTCACATAGCTTCCACAAGATTGCTGAGTGAGCAAGGAAAATGAAGGCTAGGGAAGTGGTGTGACCTTGAACAAGTCCAAGGTCACGCCATGCCCTCGTGGCAGAGTCGAGACCAGGCCCTTCCTCTGTGCTGTTGTGTGCACTGGCCTTTCAGGAAGTGACTCTCCTGCCCTCTCTCTCTCTCTCTCTCTCTCTCTCTCTCTCTCTCTCTCTCTCAGGGGTCCTCGGAGAATTTTGTCATGATTATTTAAAGAACCTCGCCTAGAAGTCCCAACACGCATTTCCCCATCGACGGGAAGGCTTGGACTCCAAGATGATCATAAAGGAATACCGGATTCCTCTGCCCATGACCGTGGAGGAGTACCGCATTGCCCAGCTGTACATGATCCAGGTGGGCCATGGGGCCAGGGCAGGCCGCGCGGGGCACACAGACGGCTCTCAGCACCCTGGGCGGGGGGGCAGGGGGGCATCGCAACCTTGACAGCAGTGTCTGCCCAGTAGGGTCCTGGTAAATGTGTGAACTGCGTGGCATTCTGGCTTCCCAGTGCTGTAGGTGTTTGTAGCATTGGGAGGTCTCACCAGGGCTGCATTCACAGCGCCGATGGGACTGACTCTCTGCGTTTAACACCTGACCTCTCACAGATGCAGACATTATCTGTGTGTTTGATCGGCTTGAGCTGCTGTGACAAATACCACAGACTGAGGGCTTAGACCACAGACATTTATTTCTCAGTGTTCTGAAGGCTCGAAGTCCAAGGCCAAGGTGTCCGGGGAGGGCCCTCCTCCAGGCTTCCCTGGATGGCCACCTTCTCACTGTGTTCTCGATGGTGGAAGGGACGAGGGAGCTGTCTGGGGTCTCTTCTGTGAGGGTGCCAACCCCACTCTGGGTGCTCCATCCTCATGACCTCATCATCTCCCAAAGCTTGACCTAGTACCATCACATTGGAGGTCGGGGGCTTCAACATGTGAATTTGGAAGGGACACAAAAATTCAGTCCTTCTGACAGCCAGGAAGGTGTGAGCCAAAGAAGGTAAACGATGTGCCTGGTAGCCCCTAGCCTATTTCCTGGTTCTCTAGGCTGCCTGCGAGACAGGGGTATCTGCTGTGTGGCTGATTTATAGTCACAAATGAGTCTGAAGATGACAGATTCCTGTGACAAGGCAGAGAATGCCATAAGTCTCCCCTCCACCCCCTGCCCAGATGTTGAGGGCCTCCCTGCTCAGAGCCTGGCTCACCCAGAACACGGACTGGGAAGACCCAGGGTCAGGTTGCTCATGGCCCAGATGCGACCAGGCTCCTACTCACTGGGGTCCTGCTTCTGGGTGGAGGTCCCACTCCAGCTGCCATGCCAGCATCATGCTCTTCCTCGGTGCCCCCCTTGGCCCAGCCCGGCCATTTTTCTCCTAGTGGGGAGTCTGATTACGAACCTGCTGTCACCTGGCTTTGCTCTTCCGGGTGTCCGGATGCCTCAGTGTGGTCCCTAGAGCACGGTGTCACACGGGGCCCTTGGTGCAGGGAGCACTCCGGCCACAGGGCTCCTCCTCCACCCCCAGAACTGTTTGGTGGGCACTCACGCATTGACCTGGGTCTAGGGAGTTAGTAGTGAGCTAACTGTGTCCCTTCTAGAAGGAGCCCTGTGAAACTACCAGAGTTTGAGCAGCCCGCCCACCCAGCACAGAGAGCTTGAGTAGGAAGAGAACAGAAGGTGAGCCAGCCTCTCTGGGGGGCTGTTGGCTCCAAGCTGCTTCAGAAGTGCCACTTAGTTCCCTCTTGAACCACTCACCCCATGGATATTCCTAGAGAGCAGGAAGAGGAGAAGGGATTCGCCTCGGCCCCCCAGCTCTGAGTTCTCTGGAAATCGCTCAGCCTATTCAAAGATGCTGTTCATCCTGCCGCTCCCCGATTCCCCCCTGAGCCAGAGGAGCCCAGACCACGGCAGGCCTCCCCCTAGCTCCACTGTGCCCACCATGCCCCTGGGTGGGCATTGGGACCCAGGGACTCACTTTCAGCTCCTTGGATATCCCATGGCTTTTTGGAGCATGTGATCACCTCTGACAGGGCTCCTCAAAAGCACTGGCCATCCTCACCCCCTTTTTCTGAGGTATTTTGTTCTTTTCAAAACATCTATCCTTACATTCCAATTACTGTTCAATATCCTGTAGTCCCCTCATGATCCCTCCTGTGGCCCCCGGGCTGCCTGTGTGTGTTCACTCATCCAAGCCCCTCAGACACCTGTCTGTCACTCAGGGCCACCTTCCTCTGCTCCTGCTTTGTCACTGTCTTACTTACCACCGGCCCCTGAACTCCTGGGGGCTCTGTCCACCATGGTGGGGGGACAAGCATATTATCTCCACTGGGTGAGAGTTTCATGAGTGCAAACACGCGTCCAAGCTCACCAGCCCTCTGTGGTTGGTTGTATGCCAGTCATATCTCAGTGAGACTGTTAAAACACTAAGTCAGATGCAAACTGTTCTGGGCCCAGCCTGGGCTGAGGCTGCGTTGCTGAGAGAACGAAAGGGGTTCGCTGCTCTCCAGGAGTGCCTTCGGGAGGTGGATGTGCCGAATGTAGGCCAGGAGGCAGGACACGGACGTTTGTGTGGGCCTCGGGCCAGTGCCCTGGGAGTGCATCCACTGTGTGCTGGGCCTCACACGGTGGACAGGCCTTCAAGGAGGGCAGCTGTGTTTCTGCGGGGAGAAGAGCAGTGTATGTAGCTCCTTTGCTCCTGACCCCGCTTACCAGCTGGGGTGGCAGCTAGCAACGGGACTGCCTTCTGAACACACCACCTCCTCCCTGGGGTCCTAAGCCACGTGGGGCGAGCTCACATGTCAGACTGCTTCGTGCTGTGCCTAACTGATGCTCGGTATACATGCTGTGCAAGGCAACAAAAAAAGAAAGAAAAAGGAAAGGAAAGAGTTGGTCTGGCTGGGAGAGAGCCTTCCATCCCCTGTAGAGGCGCCCGGCAGATGCTTGCCGTGGAGGGAGTGATAGGAGGGGACTGGTCCAGAACCCTGGACAGCTCTCAGAGCTGCGCCTTTGGTGGGGACCAGGGAGCGTCCTGGCTCTTTGAGTCCTTCATCCCCACCCTTCACAGGGTCCATGCTTTTTCTGCACCAGGCCCGTGGTGGCTCAGTCCCCTCCGGTGAAGCCCCCAACTGCCATGGGATGGGGGGGAGTTCCCCATTCAGCGTGTGTGGGCAAGGGTCATGGGTCAGGCCTCCCCCAGGCACGTATGTGCCCCTGGGAGCTGGGCTTGTCTCTGCCGCCCTTCCGCAGTCCCCCGGGAGGCTGCACAGCGCAACCTGTGGGAATGTTGGCTAGGTGGGGGGTGGCTTCTGGTGGGAACAGAGAAGGTCAGCACAGTTCCAGAAGGCTTGCTCCCGCATGGCGTGACTGAGAGCCTGAGCTGCACCGAGCATGGGCACCCCCGGATGCTATGGCCAGAGGGGATCTAAGGGTCAGTGCTTTGGGGTGTTAGCTCTAAAGTTGGGGGAGGTGCCCAGGCTCAGAAGGAACTGGTGATGGTTGAGACCAGAATCCATTTGTTCATTTAGCTCATCTTGTTCTATGAAGGTAGCACAGACACCCTCCCAGTCTGGGCCCCCAGGGCTGTGCCATGCTAACTGTGGCCCTTGTGCCCCTGCGTGGCCTGTGGCATCTGTCTCCATGAGTGACCATAAGCACTATATCAGCCGGTTGACTCGTGTCCCCCAGAATTCATGACCATCTAGAACCTTAGAAGTGACCTTATTTAGAAGCAGGGCCTTTGCAGATATAATTCGTTAAGGACCTCGAGATGAGATCATCTTGGGTTGAGAGTGGGCCCTAAATCCAGTGATTGTTGTCCCTATAGGAGGAGGAGAAAACAGAGAGAGACTTGGTGAAGGTCATGTGATGGTGGGGGCAGAGAGAGCACTTGGGCCTGGGGCCCCTGGAATCTGGGGGAGGCAAGACAGGATCCTCCCTAGAGCCTCGGGAGAGAGCTTCTGGGATGACATACCAGCTTTCTCAGGTGAGGAGTCTGAGGACTGCTGAGGCTCAGGTCACCCGAATGGCAGCTCACGGAGTCCTGTAGGACCCTCCCCACCCCTACTCCCCATCCCCCATCTCTTCTCCCCACCTTGGCCCTCAGAGACTCCAAGCAGCCCTAGATTTTCTGACCTCCATGTCCTCTTCTCACCTAGCTGCCCCAAACCCCAGATGTGTTTGTTTCCTGGGGCCACAATAATAAAGCACCCCAAATTGGGGGGCTTAAAGCCACAGAAATGTGCTCTCCCTCAGTTCCAGAGGCCAGAAGGTGTTCAGTGGGGCCGTCCTCCCTCTGAAGGCTCTAGGGAAGGGTCCTGCGCTGCCTCTTCAGTCTCTGGGGGCGGCCAGGCTTCTTTGGCCTTACAGCTGCCTCCCTCTGGCCTGCGCTTCTGTCTTCACTTCTTCTGAGGACGCGGTAAGACATGGATTAGATGTAGGACCATAGATTGGATGTCAAATTTTGGAAACTGACACCAGAGAGAAGTGACTCCTCCAGGATGAGAGGGAGCGGCACCCAGAGTCAGGACTAGAACGCATGTCTTTGCTCAGTAAATAATGGGGCATCTGCCTTGTGCCCAGGTGTTTTCCTGCTGTGGGCTAAGCAGGCCCCAGAGTCAAACAGATCTCAAGTGTGGGCCCGGCTCTGCCCCCTGGAAGCTGTGTGCCTCATATAAGTCACTCCATCTCTCTTCGCCCCTGCCCTCCCACCTGCACACTGGGGACAGGAGCATACTGCTCCTTTCTCAACGGGTTGTTGCCGTCACGAAAGGAGAAAGTACGTGCAAAGAAAGAACTTGGCACAGGCAGAAGGAACAAAGCTACCGTGAAAGGCAGGAGCTTACGGAGTGTCTGGGGCACGGTCGCTGCTTTCATTATGGAATCTGGGCCCCGTTCCAGGGGCTCCTTTAGGGAGCGCGTGCCGGTGGACTCCATCTGCGCCCTCCACTGGGGTCTTGCCTTTTTTTTTCTGAGGGGGGCTCAGCTGCTCTGGGCCACGGAGATAGAGCATGTCTTTGTGCCCCAGGGGTGAGGCCGTGCTCTTGGAATACCTGTGTGTGTGTGTGTGTGTGTGTGTGCATGGGCGTGTACACTTGGGAGTGCATGTGTATCTGTGTGTGTGCACGCACACACGCACACCTGCTGTTCAGGAAGCTGACCGAAGATGGCCCCGGCAATGCCGTCATGTCACCATGGAAACAGATGCTGGGCTTAAAGTCAACCAAGACCTTGACCATGAGGCTTTCTGCATTAGCAGAAACCTGAGCTTTTGGGAAGAACATTTGGGGCAGAGAGACACTCCGAGGTGACTGAGACGTCACGTCTCTCAGGCGGCGCCGCTGAGGCCCCTTCCCGCACCCCGTGTTTGATCGCTCCCGAACCCTTGTGAGTACAGATGCAGGACTGGTTTCTGTTAGTTTGTTTGGTCTTACAGCAGCTCGATCAAGATGTAAGTGACGCCCCTCACAATTCACACATTTAAAGTGTACAGTTTACGGGCTTTTAGCAAATTCATATGGTTGTCAAACCATCACTGGGATCTTAGACCACTGTCATCAGCTGAAGAAGTCACTCCCCATCCCCCACCCACTCTCAGGCAACCAGTAGTCTGCTTTCTGTCTCTACGGATCCCCTGCCCTGGAAATTTCTTGTCAACTGGATTATACGAGATATAGCCTCTCTGGTCGGGCTTCTTACACGTTGTTTTCAAGGCTCATCCACATGGTGGCAGGTGACAGCGCTTCCTTCCTTTTATGGCTGAATCCTAGTCCACTGTGTGGCTATAGTTTGTTTATCCATTTTTCAGATCACAGACATTTGGGTTGTTTCTACCTTTTGGCTCTTGTGAATAATGCCCCTCTGAACATTTGTGTACCGGTTTCTGTGTGGACGGACACGTTTTCCTTTTCCTAGATGTACGCCTCGTGCTGGAACTGCTGGGTCCTGTAGCAATTCTTTGTGGCGCTTTTTTGAAGAACCACCCAAACTGTTTTCCGTAGCAGCTGTACTGTTTTACGTTCACACGAGCACTGTGAGGGGCGTTCCAGTTTCTCCACATCCTCACCAACACTTGGTATTGTCTGTCTTTTTAGCCATCCTAGCGGGTCTGGACTGGTACCTCACTGTACTGTTAATTTGCTTCTCCCTGGTGACTAGTGACGTTGTGCCTCTTTTCAGGCACTTTTGGACCATTTATATGCTTCTTTGGAGAAACGTCTATTCGAGCCCTTTGGTGTTTGAATTGGATTGTTTCCTTGTTGTTGAGTTGTAGTAGTACTTTAACATTTAGGTTCATTACTATCATATATTATCAGATATTTACTAGAATTTTATCCTATTCTGTGTGTTGTCCTTTTCACTCTCTCCATTCTGCCCTTTGATGCTCAAAAGTTTAACAATTTTTATAACATCCAATTTATCTGTCTTTTCTTATACTTTGGGTACCATATTTTAAAAAACCATTTGTCAAATCCAAGGTCATGAAGATTTAGTCCTATGTTTTCCTCCCAAAGTTATTCTTACATTTGGGTGTTTGATCCATTTTGAGTCAGTCTTTACGTGTGGAGTGAGGTAGGGATCCAACTTCGTTGTTTTGCATGTGGATACACAGTCGTTCTGGCAGGAGACTGAGACATGTTGAAAAGACTTCTTTCCCTCATGGAATGATCTCAGCACTCCTGGTTGAAAATTAATGCATATAATATATAGATATATGGGTTTGTCCCTCGACTCTCCACTCTTTTCTTTGGATCTATCCTATGCCAATACTGCATTGCTTTGATTACTGTAATTTTGTAGTGAGAGTTTATGTAGGAAAGTGTAGATGTTCCAACTATGCTTTACTTTGTTTTCAAGATTGTTTTGGCTCTTTGAGATCCTTCACTGATCCTCCCTGATTTTAGGATCAGTTTTTCCATTTCTACCAAAAAGGCCACTGGGAATTTTGAAAGGGATTACATTGGATCTGTAGATGGCTTTGAATCTTGGGGATTGAGGGAATATTGGCATCTTCACAATATTAAATCGTCCAGTGCATGAACACGGATGTCTTTCCATTTATTTAGATCTTTGTTTTCTTTTATGAATGTTTTATAGTTTTAGCATGTAAATCTTTCATCATCTTGTTAAATTTACCTGAAGTATTTCCTTCTTTTGTATGCTTTTGTCAGTGGAAATGATTTCTTTATTTCCTTTCTGCACTGGTTATTTTTGTGTGTGGATTTTGTATCCTGCAACTTCGCTGAATTCATTTATAGGCCTAACCAGTTTGGGGGATTCTTTAGGATTTTCTGTATATGAGATAATATCATGGGCAAATGGAGATGGTTTTACCTATTCCTTTCCAATTTGAGTGCCTCCAATCATTTCTTGTTCTGGACTAATTTCTTCGGCTAGAACCTGCAGTACTATGTTGACTAGAAGGAAGAGAGTGGGCTTCCTCGTGTGGTGTCTGATCTTGAGAACACGGTCAGTCCCGAGAGCAGCAGGAGTCACAAGTGAAGGACTGTGCCCCTGCAGTGCTGGTGCTTGGAGGGAAACCACGGCCTGCTCAGCCTCCTGTAGGAGTGCTGGGGCGCATGGAGTCTGGGTCTGGATTTGGGGGGTCCAGAAGTGACACCGGAGAAGCCAGCCTGGTTGGCCAGAGCCACTCCTCCTCCCAGCACTCCTTGGCTTGGTCTGCTCGGCTCCTTCCCTTCTGCAGAGTGCCGTTGCCCCAGCCCCTCACAAGCGCTTTTGTCCCCACAGAAGAAGAGCCGGAACGAGACGTGCGGCGAAGGCAGCGGCGTGGAGATCTTAGAGAACCGGCCGTATGCGGACGGCCCCGGCGGCTCCGGGCAGTACACACACAAGGTGTACCACGTGGGCACACACATCCCCAGCTGGTTCCGCTCCATCCTGCCCAAGGCCGCCCTGAGGGTGGTAGAGGAGTCCTGGAACGCCTACCCCTACACCCGAACCAGGTGGGGCTTCCCCCATACCCCTGTGTCGGGCAGGGAAGGGACCCTGGGCATGGCCCCCTAGGCAAGCTCACTCTCCGCATTCCAAGGAGCCCAGGCGCCTGAGGAGCTGGGCCTCTGTTCCGGGAGGCTCTATTCTCTGGGTTCGGGCAGGAGAGGGTGCGCAGTCAACCCCTAGGTACCTCTTCATCTGCGGGGAGGCTGGGAAGGTGTGAGACAAGCAAGGGCCACTTAGACCCCATTGCCATCTGGGGAGGCTCAGGGAGTACAAACCCCTGTCAATGATCACCTGACAAGGCCGGGACCATTATCCAACCATCAGGGAAGAAATGAACCCAGGGTAGACCAGATGGCCCAGGGAGTCCTTCCAATCCTGGGGCCTTCAGCACCTGTGACATTGTTTTATTATATTCCGCTTTGAACAGGGCTTTGTTTTTGGATTCCCAAAGAAAGGAGGTTCTTCACTCTATGCCCCCACCCTCTCCCACGCAGTGTAGCTGAGTAGGATAGACGGGGCTGCTCTCAGTCCTCAGCTCTGTAGGTGGGGATCCCTGTGCCTCTCCTGGGGCTTCATTCCCCCCACTGGGTGAGGACCTGGGGCTTGTCTGAGGATCTACTTCTTCCCAGAGGCACCTTCTACCTCTGAGCTCACCTCCAACCAAAAGAAGGGCTGGTGCCTTGTTTCCAGGCCCGGTGGCTCAGGGGTAGGGGTCCGGGAAGTGCACGTCACAGAGTGCTTGTCTGGGTTTATGCACGTGCTTATGACATGTCTGTGTGTTCCCCTGTCCCTCCTGTGGGGACACATGTGGATGATGGCCAAAGGGCTTCTGGCAGCTTCCTGTAACGTCTCCCTCTCCCTCTAAACACATCCCCACCTCCTACAGCCTGACCTTGGCCGTTCTCAGGACAAGGGGAAGGTTCCTGAGGTGGACAGGCGGTGAATCTTAGCCACCACTCCAGCCCTTTCTCCCTCTCCTGCCCAGTGGCGTCCAGCAGACCCTGACCCGGCCCTCCCACAGCTACCCCTGCAAGCCACTGGGCCTGACATAGGCTTTCCTTCCACACACAGGTTCACTTGCCCCTTTGTGGAGAAATTCTCCATTGACATCGAAACCTTTTATAAAACGGATGCTGGAGAAAACCCGAATGTATTCAGCCTGTCTCCTGTGGAGAAGAACCAGCTGACAATTGGTAACCACCAGCACAGCCCGGGGAGCCCCGAGCCCTATGGGGCAGCTTCCTGTCTGCATGCCCCCTTGGTTCTGCCCCTGGTCTCCAGGCCTGGCGGGCTCCAGACTGGCTAGTGTCCTAGGCAGGGAGGTCAGAGCAGGCAAGCATGCAGGCACTGAGAGCGAGGCAGGACCAGCCTCCTTGGCCCCATGTTCCTGATGCACACACTGAGGCTAGGGGCCTTTCCCAATCAAGCCCCTTCCCTTCATCCCTTTGGGGGGGCGTGAGTGCTGTAGGCACTGTAGGGGCTGTGCCCTTTGATGGTAGACAGCCGCGTGTGTTCGATCATTTTTAAGAGAGGCCAGAAATCAGGATTTGCCTGTGAAATCTTCCAGTTCCTAAATAAACATATGCAGGCCACACAAACCACATCTGTGGGCTCCCAGGACTCCGCAGCTGCCGGGTCACCTGTGGGTTCTGGGCCCCACAGAGCCGGCTGCCATGGGGACGCTGCCGGTGGGCGCGAGACACACGCCAGAGAGGGGGCTGCCTCTGATGGGCACGAAGGGCTTTTCCCAGGGAGCCCTTACCTGGCCCCCTCCCTCCTGCTGGAGTTTTCAGGCCCCCCCGGGGTTCGATAGCTGGAGGAGTCTGCCCCTGGCTGCAACAAAGGACCAGATTGGGAGCAAAACCCAGAAGCTTGTTGTCTCACAGTCTGGAGGCCAGAAATGGAGGCGAGGTGTCAGTGGGCTTCTCTCCTTCTGGGGTCACCGAGGGAGACTCTGTCCCGGGCCCTGCCCCTAGCTTCTGGCCGCTGCTGGTGATCTCTGGCGTTGCTTGCCTTGGAGACTTATCACCGCAAACTCTCCCTCATCTTCACGGGCCGTCCTCCCTCTGCGTGCTTGTCTGTGTCCAAATTTCCCATTTTTATAAGCACATTAGTCATAGCGGAGGAGAGCCTCCTACCCTAATGACCTCATTTTAATTTGATTACATCTTCAAAGACCTTATCTCCAAATAAGGTCACAGTCTGAGGGACTGGGGGCTCAGGACTCCAACACATGAATGGGAGGAGCAGGTGGGACACAGTCTATCCTCAACAGGAGGGATGGACCTAGCATGATACAGGCTTTCCACCAGCCCAGGTCCAGCGAGCCTCGGACACAGCCTGAGCTCCATGGGCTCCCTGCAGAGGCCACCTGACACGGTTCCTAAGCCTCTGAGATATGACTCATCCACACTCCAGCCCTCCCCTTGGTGGTCTCTGCCAGCCCACAGCGGCCGCACATGCGGTCTGCTCCTGGAAGGCTCTCCATCCACCCCCCCCCAATGCCTCTGCCCTTGGGCCGCTCCTGACCCGTGTCTGCATCCCACAGTGTAGCTTTAGTGCAGGCCGGCCAGCGGGGGAGACAAGCCAGCCTGGCCAGGGCCCAGCCCCCCAGGTGCCATCACCCCACACATCGGGGAAATGGGCTCTCTGAGCCACAAACTCTGTCCTGGGACATATGTGCCCCAAGTGTTTACCTAGCCCTGTGTAAGCCACATGTGCTGTGGGAGGCACAGCAGGAGGAAGAAGCATGTGACAATAGTGGTCGTGACCCAGGTCCTTCCAGAGTTGCTACTTTTCCTCTTGGCACCCCACACCCAGCCAGGTCCCACCAGCCCCCAAGTCCTCTTTCCCCAGCACCCAGCCCTATGGTCTCCACTCCCCAATCTCGAGACCGGCTCAGGTCCGACATCTCCTGCCGTTTTTCTCCCTTCTGATCGAAGAGGGATTGATTCCTAGCAGGCCAGCCTACCTTAAAGCCACAGTGTAAATATAAGTAGACTGTGGTGCCCCTACCCCCTCAGGGTATGGCTGGGTCCCCAGCCTGGTGAGAAAGGTTGCATCCCCAACCCTTCTCCCCATGCAGACAGACCAGTGACTTTCAGACCCTCCCATCCCATGCCGTGGGGCCTTCCTGGCTTCACTGCTCCACTCCCGGAGCTGAAATGCCACCTTTTCTGAGAAGCTCATCCTGGCCTTCTGTTCGCCGCCCCGCCTCTGCCCGACCCCACTCTCCATGCCTCCTCAGCTCACCCCATGATTCATCTGCTTAGAGTCACAGGAGGATGCAGGCGCTGAGGTCAGGAGGGCTCAAGGTCAGAGCGGCCCAGAGCAGCAGCCCCAGTCCCCTTTCTGGCCCCACGGCATCTGAGGCCCAGAGGCCTGAGAGGCTTTGAGGGTGGCAGGGACACAGAGAGGGGACCGAACAGGGAGGGCTGGGGTGGGGGTGAGGCAGAAGTGGCCACCGGCAGGCTCTCCCCACAGACTTCATTGACATCGTCAAGGACCCCGTGCCCCCCAACGAGTATAAGACGGAAGAGGACCCCAAGCTGTTCCACTCCCAGAAGACACAGCGGGGGCCCCTGTCTGACAACTGGGTGGAGGAGCACAAGCAGCGGGTGCTCCCCATCATGTGCGCCTACAAGCTCTGCAAGGTGGAGTTCCGCTACTGGGGCATGCAGTCCAAGATCGAGAGGTTCATCCACGATACCGGTGAGCTCGCCCCCGCCCGCCACCCCTCGCCGCAGCTCGCTGCCACTCCCTGTTCCCCTTTACTCCCGCAAGATGACCCAGAGCCCGGGCTTTCCCTTGACCACCTGCCGAGTGCCCGGAGGCGACAGGCGGTGTGTGTTGGCTGTGCCCTCAAGGCCCACTCCCAGACAACCTGGAAGGGCCCGTGTTGTAGCATCTAGTGCCGACCGCCCGAGGGGGAGCAGCCCAGGAGCCCACCTCCCTGCCGCTGACGCACACCAGGCCCTGACCCCACCTCTGCCTCCCTCGTGGCGTGCCCTCACACCGTGGAGTTCGGCCTGGAGCAGGTGCCCAACCTGGGCCTCCTCTCCTCACTAGCACTCCAGCTCCCTCCTTACCCCCGCCCCCCGCTATGGCATGAGGTCAGTGCCGAGGGCTGGCCCCGCCCCAGCCTCGTGATCCAGAAGTAGCATCTGAGCAGATTAGCTTTTGACTCTAAGAACCGGGGATTTGGCTCAGATGTGAACAGAGCCACAGTCTCGAGAGTAGGTGTCACGTGTGTCCTGTCAGTTCACAGTGGCTGATGACGATAGACATGTCACCCCCGCTGGCAGAGGAGGAAGCAGAGACCCCAGCTCTCCCGTCCCAGCTGCCCAAGATTCGAGCTGACATTCTTGCAGCAGGGGGTGGGGGCATGTCTTCAGTGCGGGACCCAAGGGTGCCGTGTCTGAGGCCATGGTCTAGGACCTGGGGGGCAGAGACGGTCCTAGCTGACAGCGGGCACCCCCCCAGGAGCAGAGAGTGGAGGGATTTAGGAAGGACTCGGGGGGAAGTGGAGTCACCTGAGCCAGGAGGAGGGGTCACCAGAAACCCTTGGAAAGCCAGAGACTTGGAAAGCCACTGCACTTTCTCTAGGAAAGTGGAAGATGCATGCCTTGAGACCTAGTGGCCCTAGGTTAGCCTAGGTTAGTCATCCCTCCCAGGCTAGCGCCCCGCCCAGAGAAGCTCTTGTACCCATTCCAGAATGTTCAGAGCAGCAGATTTGTAAAAGCTAAGTGGACAATGAAAGTGGACCAAAGGCCCAATGACAAAAGAAAGAAGAAACAAAATTGTATCACAAACAAATAAATAAGAGACAGCAATAAACCTGAAACGCTCTCCAAAAAAACCCCACAAGTGTCAGGAGAAGACATAGGCACCTGACACAGGCATGTAACGTCAGCAACACACACACCGGCCGACCGTGGGGGGGAAGACACGTCTGTGGGCTGCTACAGGAGAGGAAAGTCGATGACAAACACAGAAGCGAGGCTGGACGGGGCGGGAGGAGAGGGCAGGAGGGTCACCCCAGGGCTCCCTGCTTCTGGTCGCGTCGGTGCCCTCGCTGGGGGTGTGGCTAGGGATGATGCTCTATTTCTTCTTAATGTTTTCTTAGTGAGCTTTATCGAGGCCTAATTTTGTGCACCATAGACTTCATCCCTTGGAAGAGGACAGTTCTATACATGGCAGTGTATTCAGAGTTGTGCACATGGTTCTGGAACATTCCATCACCCCAGTCTCTTGTTCATGTTCACAGTCACCCCCACGCCGACCCCCAGCCCAAGGCAACCCCCCTCTGCCTTCTGTTCCTAAAGTTCTTTTATTACCCTTTATACCTTGAAAGCAATCTCATTTTCATTATTTGGCTTGCCTGATGTATTCTTCTACATCTTACTTTGTCTTACTTTGTATCTTAAATGTATATATATGTTCTATTTGTGAGAAAGGACCAACCCACTTTGAACTGGAACCCCAGCTCCCCCTGGGGAGCCAATTATAGAAGCTCATGAAGGCATCTGAGCCAGACCCCTCATTTGCAGATGGGGAAACTGAGGCATGGGGGGCAGTGATTTGCCCACAACCACACAGTGGGTATAATGTCAGGGTGCCTCCCCGCCCCACGCCCAGCCCTAACACTGCCGGTTTCTGCTCTCTCCCCTCCCCCACCCTGCCTGGGGGCAGGCCTGCGGAAGGTGATGGTGAGGGCCCATCGGCAGGCCTGGTGCTGGCAGGACGAGTGGTATGGCCTGAACATGGAGAACATCCGGGAGCTGGAGAAGGAGGCACAGCTCATGCTGTCCCGCAAGATGGCCCGGTTCAACAAAGATGACGAGGAGAATGCAGAGCTGGCCAAGGATGAGGCCAGCCAGGCCCAGGTCCCCAGGGAGGCCCCCCAGCCCGGCAGCAGCAGCACAGAACCCCTGGCAGGCCGGGGCCTCAAGAAACAGTGGTCCACATCCTCCAAGTCCTCCCGGTCCTCGAAGCGGGGAGGTGAGCCCCCGTCCACAGCCGCCGGTCCCCGGTCACTGCCGGACAACTCTGACTCCAGACGTGGACTCTTGCTTCCCTTGTGGGCCACATCTGTGGGGAGTCAACCATTCTGCTTGTAGCCCCGCAGCTCAGAGTGAGCCCAGGGTGCCTCCACCCACAGCAGGTGCCCCCAGACTCACCTGCAAGGACCCCAACGGCTACAGCTCTGAGGAGCCAGTGTCCCCAGGAGGAGAGGGAGTCTGGGTGGGGACCCCCAGCACGCCCAGGAGAGGTCTCTGCTCCTGGGGCCAGAGCCAGGCTGAAGGAGCCTAAAAAAACCTCTAGATCCTGAGAAAGGCTTTTCTGGGGAGAACTGTGGCAAAAGTGCTGTGGCTGTTTGGAAAACCAGGGTATCCCATGTGCGGCCAGGAGTCTCCTCTCAAGCCCAGCTTCCCCACGCCAGGCTGGCCTGTCTGTGCCGAAGGGCTCTTATGTCACTACCTCCTGAGAGTGCCCCTCAGCCCTGCCTGCTCTGCTGCAGGAGAATTTCAGGGGCTCCCTATCCCAGCCAGACCCCAGCTGAGAGCCCAGGGGCAGACCTCCACCCGTGGGACTGCACATCCTGGCCTTACACCCAATACCCTCCCAGTTCCTTGTCCTCCCTGGGACACGGCTGCTTTGGGCCAGCAGGGCTGGGAGGGATCTTCCTGAAAGTTCCAGGATCTTCTGCCCCTCCTTTCTCCCTTGTCCCCCGAGCCCTCCTGGCCCTGCTCTGTAGCATTGCCTCGGCTGCCGGCCAAGCTAGCTGGTTGGTCAGCCTGCGGTTTTGCCTTCCAGCCAGCCCTTCCCGCCACAGCATCTCCGAGTGGAGAATGCAGAGTATTGCCCGGGACTCCGACGAGAGCTCAGAAGACGAGTATTTCGACGCTCATGGTAGGTGGCTGCTTCCGGGGGTGGGAAGGAAGAGCTGAGAGGGTTGGGGCAAAGGGTGAGATGAAATCTTCAGGAGTCGGAGGGCCTCAGGCTCACACCAGTCACACAGGGGATGTAGGATGGATTGACACATGGAAGGGGGCTTTGTGCCACCTGTGAGTTTCTTTCCACAAGAATCTTTACAAAAGCGTGGCATCTTAAGATTATGTAAATCTTTGTAATGACCTTGTTTTCTTCTTGGTTAAATGGATGTCCAGCTCAGGTAGAAACCTTAGCAAATGCAAACAAGCAGGAAGTATGCAAAATGCCCATTTTCCCACCAATCCCCAAATAAGCACGGTGAGCATACAGCCCCTGAATCACCCGCCTTTGCTGGGGAGACGTAGGTACCGTTGACTCTCGAACAACGCAGGTTTGCACGGTTGCAGGGTCTGTGTACACATTTTCTGATAAGTACTGTACTGTAAATGTATTTTCCCTTCTTAATGATTTTCTTAATGACATTGTATTTTCTCTAGTTTATTTTACTGTAAGAATACAGTATATCTTATATGAGACATACAAAACCAATGTTAATTGACTATGTTATCAGTAAGGCTTCTGGTCAGCATAGGCTATTAATAGTTAAGTTTCTCAGGAATCAAAAGTTTGATGTGGATTTTCGACTGTGGTGGGGGGAAGGGAGCCGGTGCCCCAGCCCCTGTGTTGTTCAAGGGTCAGCTTCACTAAAACACTCACTTCCCACGGTGGCCCTACCTCTCCACCGGCAGACGGTTTCCAGCTTGTCGTTTACAAGGCAGGACACAGGCCCAGAGCGGGGGACAGGGACTTGCCCACAGACACTAAGCAGGGCTGAGGCGGGTCAGAGCCCTCTCACGGGGCAGCCATGGCCTGGAGCAGGCAGGGAGGCCACGTGATTATGGTATTTTCTTTAACTGGCCGGTCCTCAAGGGAGAACTCGGGGAGTCAGTGTCCAGGCAAAGGGATGTGAGCTGAGGAGCTGGAATGAGGGGGACAGGTGGTTGCTGAGCCTCCTTCTGCATCTAGGGCCTTCCCAGGAGGGAGGAAAGGTGTTTTGGGTCCCCCACCCCAGCCCAGCCTTGGCAAGAGATGCAGCCTCTCCTGGCTGTGACATCCTGCCGGGAGGGAAATACACACCTAATGCAAAGTATTTAGAAAAAGCTGGAAGAGAGAAGAGTGAGTGGGAGCAGTGAGAGTGAAGGTGAGCTGTGGCCAGGGACGTGCCCATCTGCCGGCTGGTGGAGGGGCTGCACCCACCTGGACAGCTGCCTCCCACCCAGCAGCACCCCAGGCTGAAGCCTTCAGAGAAGCAGAAACGAGAGGCATGGATGGATGTGCTCACAGCAGCGCCTCTCAAAGGCTATCCTTTTGTGGATGTTGAAACAGTCAGGAACGTTAGCTGATGACCGGTGGGACAAAATGTGGTCCATCCATACAGTGACCTAGGATTCAGACCTAGAAAGAGCTGAGCCACGGACACCTGCCACACTGTGGGTGGAGCTTGGCAATATGGTGCTCGGTGAAAGAAGCCAGGCCCAAAAGACCACACAGTGTATGCTTCCATTCTGTGAAATGTCCAGAACAGGCAAATCCATAGAGACAGGAAGTGGATCAGGGGCCGCCAGGGGCTGAGGGAGGGGGGCAGGGAGCGGCTAGTGATGGGTACAAGGTTCTGTTCGGGGAGATGTAGGTGCTGTGGAGCCAGAGGTGGTGGTTGTATGGCGCTGGGAACGTACTGAAGGCTACCTTAAAGTGGTTTAAATGGTCAGTTTTATGTTATGTGAACATTGTCACAATTTTTAAGAAAAGGTCAGGCTGAAGCCCCACGGGTATTGGTCATGTGTTCATCCTGCTAAGGGGGGGAGGGGGCGGGGAAGCAAGCTCGGAGGGGCGCACAGGCTGAAGAGGTGCGGGAACCCCCAGAGTGGCCACAGCGAGGCCCTGTACCTCTCAGCCGGGCCTTCCCCATGCCCCTCGGGCCCTGTCCTCCAGTGGGTGCCAAAGGCCTGCTTTCTCCTCCCCAGAGGACCTGTCTGATTCAGAGGAAATATTCCCCAAGGACATCACCAAGTGGAGCTCCAATGACCTCATGGACAAAATCGAAAGCCCTGAGCCGCAGGATACACAGGGTACCCGAGCTGGGGGGTAGGGTGCTGCAGGGCCCAGGCCCCTCCTCTCCGACCCAGCTCCTGTACTGTGCCGGCCATCTGAAGGCCCCGCTCATCAGGGTCCCTGCCTCCGTCCCGTGGGCCTGGGGCTGCCCTACTGCCCCTCTGCTCACAGCACCCACTGCTTCTGTGTTGTAGATGGTCTCTACCGCCAGAGCACCCCGGAATTCAGGGTGGCCTCCAGCGTGGAGCAGCTGAACATCATCGAGGTGGGTGCCCAGGGGGGCAGAGGGCTAGGGGCTGAGCTGCCCGTGCCCCCAGGGCTGCAAGGGGAGGGGGCTGAGCTCAAAGGATGGGTCCCCTGGGGCCGCAGAGGCAGAACTCGGCACCTACCTCCTCATGTACTCACTGGCCTAGGCGCCATCAGAGAGAGGCCTGGGGGCTCCTTTATGCCCTGGCCCAACGTCCCTGAGAACCAAGAAGGACTGCAGACAGCCCCCCAAGAAGGCCTTGACCCAGCTCCGCCAGTGGAAAGTGAAAGGAGAAACTTGTAAATTCCAGAGCAAAAAAAAAGTGTTCACCTTGTACCCAGCCTTTCTGCATTTGCTGAAGAAAATGAGATGGAAGGGGAGGATGCGAAAGCCACCTAGGCAGAAGTGAGCGGCCACGGCTCCACTGGGGCCTCGCAGGGCTCCCAGGGTCCAATAAAACTGTCTTGGCAGAGCGCCTGTGTCCGCTTCGGGGGTTCTTGGCACGGGGCTCCTGCCCTTCTCCTCCTCTAGCTGTGGGCGGTCAGAGCTGTTTGCACCGGGACAGGAGCCAGGGCCCGGTGGGGCTGTCCCATGCTGTGGTCACCGCACTGCTCTCGCCTCAAGCTGCCCAAGGTGGAGACAGCACCTCCGGAAACTCGGGGCCCCTGGGGAGCTTGGACCAGCTGCCGGGGAGGAGAAGCAGCTCCACACGGCCCTCCCCGACTTGGGGTTTTCTACTCTGGGGTCCAGGGTCAACATGGGCTTTTCTTTTCTTTCTTTTTTTTTTTCTTAAGATTGTATTTATTTATTTGACACAGAGAGAGATCACAAGTAGGCAGAGAGGCAGGCAGAGAGAGAGGAGGAAGCAGGCTCCCTGCTGAGCAGAGAGCCCGATGCGGGCCTCAATCCCAGGACCCTGAGATCATGACCTGAGCCGAAGGCAGAGGCTTAACCCACTGAGTCACCCAGGCGCCCAACATGGGCTTTTCTAAAAGGCAAAGCAGGATGAGGGAAGTTGACTTCCAGTTGCCGGTTAATGGCAAGATAAAGCATATGGAGCCCCCTCCCCACGTAGGGCGCACACAGCTCTGACGGCCCCATCAGGAGGGGTAGAAGGGGCCTTGGGCTCTCGATCTGCCTCAGGATGCATGTTGGAACCCAGCACTGGTTCTGGGCACAGCCATCCAGAGTCAGATCCCTTGCTTGCAATAGCCCCCAAAACGGAGCCTCCCCTCCCAGCCTTGTGGAGGAGGGGTACGGCTTTATGGAGACACTGACAGGGACCCCTTGGCTTCCCAGAGCTGGCCCCAGGGCTCCCAGCCCACTGCTGCGTTGCACGGCCCACGGGGTCTGTTCCTACAGGGTTTGAGTTGAGTCTCGGAGGGGGGGGGGGTGTGTGCCCCGGTGTTAGGCACGTTTGGGAGTAGAGCCATGTCTCCAGTTGGCCTCCCAGAGTCCCTGCACAGTCCCAGCCTCCAGTGCTGGGTCCCGGGGGATAGGCGTGGGCCTCTCACTGCCCACTCTTGCCCATCCGGTTTCTGAGGACCGCTGGAATCCACCTCCCTAAGTGGTTGATGGTGAGGCTGCCCTGAGACGATCCTCCCTGGAGCCCTGGGCCTGGCTGTGTTGATAAGGCCTGGAGGCAATGTCGCAGCGCCTCCTGGCTGCTGGTCCGGACGGCTGGTGGCCCTGCTATGCCTGGGCTGTGAATTCATTGCTGCCCAGGGCCGTCCTCACGTGGAGACAGGAATCATTCCCGTGGCCCACTACTGGCCAATGACTGGGCTCGTGCCAGTGTTCCCTCGGCTCCAGACCCCACACTGCCCACCAGCCTGCCTTCCTCCTTCACTGCTCTATGGCTTCTGGGCTGGCCCGTTCCCTTGTGTTTCCCGGCAGCCTCACCGGCCCCTGGGTCCAGCGCCTGTTCTCCCCACTCCTTGCTTGGGTCCCCCCGCTCCCTCCACCTGTATGCCATCCTGTGGCCCAGTTCAGATGCTTTCAGCCCCCGTCCTTGTCCCCCACATGCCTGGACATAATATGGGCATGGGAAGTACTCATCAGTGGCCTCTCTTGGGCCCTGGTCCTAGTTTCCGCAGTCACACACTGAAAGTTAAGGTGAAGAAAGGCCCTGAGGGATTGTGGCCAAGGCCAGGGTTGGCAGAACACCAAATGGTGGCAGAAGCTCTGGCTTCTGGTCCAGTGTGGCACTGATGTGCTGTGTGACATTAGACAAGTCTGTCAGTCTCTCTGAGCCACTACCACCTCAGCTGTCAGTAGAACAGTTCCATACCCCGTGCAAATGTGTACAAGTCTCGGGTCTCACTTTGACCTGACGTGCTGGCCTGAGCAGCAGGAGGTGGGATCCTTAGCCCCTCCCGAATTAGGGAGGTTCAGACAGGCACACCTGCATTCCCTCCCTGCCCTAAGATGTTGGAGACCTTGGTCTTAGAGCGAGTCTGGTCACGGCAGCACAGGGGACAGAAGGGAAGCCGGGTGTAGACAGGGGGAATGCTCAGAGCTGCAGGCCCCGTGCCCAGAGTCACCATCCGCCCAGGCTGGGGCTGCCCTGGGCACAGATGCATGGAGGACAGGCAGGCTTCAGAGCCCCACATAGCGTGCCCCTGAATTCCGGGTGGCCTCCAGGGTGTTGCAGCTGAGCTTCATCAACGTGGGTGCCCAGGGGGGCAGAGGGCCTCCTCGCTGAGGCTGGAAACTGCTGCCTGGACCCCCGAGATGGAAAGTGGACCCTGTTCGGCTGCCTGAGGGGGGAGTAGGGCTGCTCGCGGGGAGGAGGAGAGGGACCTTCTCGGCCCTCCCAGGGGAAGGAGTTGAGGTGGCCCGCACCAGGCCCCATAGCTGAGGAACTGAAATGGGACTTCAGAGAGGGAGCAGTGGGCCAGATGGGCCTCCCCCTGGGGTGACAGGGGCCCAGCAAGGAGCTGAGTCCCCGGGGAGTTGACGCCCCGCCAACCCACAGGACGAGGTCAGCCCACCCCTGGCCATGCCGGCCTCCAAGATCCACGTGCTGCTGCTGGTGCTGCACGGAGGCACCATCCTGGACACGGGCGCTGGGGAGCCCAGCTCCAAGCAAGGCGATACCAACACCATTGCCACCGTCTTCGACACCGTCATGCGTGTGCACTACCCCAGCGCCCTGGGCCGCCTTGCCATCCGCCTGGTGCCCTGCCCGCCCATCTGCTGTGATGCCTTTGCCCTCGTCTCCAAGTGAGTGCACAGGACCCGGACCACCCGATGGTCAGGCCGCACCCCAGCATCAGGACCCCCCATCTAGATGTCCAGACTTACCATCCAGTCCGTTCTGTCCAGAGGCGACAAAACCTATGCAGATGGCTGGGCATACAGCGGAGGGGCCCCAGGCCCAAGACTGAGCCTCAGTTGCTCTGTCTGTGGGTGGGGCTGTTGACCTGCCCCTGAGACCAAGGCCTTACTCCCCGGGCCTGTTTCCCAGCCTTCCAGGGCCTGGCCCAGCAGCGACCCCATGAGGTTGGCTGAGTCAGAGCTGATGCTCTCAGGTGGCAGGCCTGCTGCTCTGGTCGGGCAGGGGGCCCCTTGGGGCTGAGCTGAGGCCTCCTGCTCTCTCCTGATCGGGCCCCCTCCCCCAGCCTTAGCCCCTACAGCCATGATGAAGGCTGTCTGTCCAGCAGCCAGGACCACATCCCACTGGCTGCCCTGCCCCTGCTGGCCACCTCCTCACCCCAGTACCAGGAGGCAATTGCCACGGTGATTCAGCGGGCCAACCTCGCCTATGGGGACTTCATCAAGTCCCAGGAGGGCATGACCTTCAATGGGCAGGTGAGTCGTGGGGCAGCAGGACAGACAAGCCCCGCAGGGCAGGGGGGATGCCTCCCCAAGCTGGCACCCCAGCAAGCAGGGCAGGCACTCAGGCCTTCAGGGCCGTCTGTCTCTAGGTCTGCCTGATTGGGGACTGCGTCGGGGGCATCCTGGCGTTTGATGCCTTGTGCTACAGCAACCAGCCGGTGTCCGAGAGTCAGAGCAGCAGCCGCCGGGGCAGTGTGGCCAGCGTGCAGGTACCCGCTGCCCACGGCCCCCAGAGCAGGGGGGGGGGGGCCTCCAGGATGGGAACCGCGTCAACCCCCAGGCCCGAGGGAAAGGCAAGGGAAGGTGGAGGTTGCCAGCGTAGGAGTCCAGAGCCGATGGGGTGGGTGCACGGGGCAGGGGAGCAGCTGCGGCGGGACCGAGCTTGGAGCCCAGGGTGGGCAGTGGAGTGGGGTCTGCGCTGTACGGAGCTGGGGTCTGCTGCAGAGCAGCACATGGCGGGGTGGGGGAGCTGTGCCAGGCGCGAGGTCAGTGAGAGGTCCCAAAGACCCAGGTGGCCAGTTCAGACAGGAATGGAAGCTGTTGGGATTCAGCTCGTGGGCTGGGAGGGGACAGTGGGGCCACTGGGGGACAGGGCTTTCCCCTCCCTGGTGTGGGTGAGAGGCTGGCTGGGCAGTGGGCCTGGAGTCTGGAGGGAGAAGACTGAAGCCGGGCCCAGGCTGGTGGCCACTGGGCAGTGAGCCTGCACGAGCCTGCACGGGGCTGTTCCAGGACACTGACCTGCTGTCCCCCGGCACCCTGGTCAATGTGGCCCATGGCGGCGGTAGCCTGGAGAGCAGTCGGCACCTGAGCCGCAGCAACGTTGATCTCCCCCGAAGCAATGGTATCGAAGACCCCAAAAAGCAGCTGCCCCGAAAGAGGAGTGACTCGTCCACCTACGAGCTGGACACCATCCAGCAGCACCAGGCCTTCCTGTCCAGGTGGGTGGGGCCAGTGGGGCCTGGGGGTCCGACCCTGAGACCCGTGGCCAGGTGAGGAGGGGGACCCCAAGAGGGAGGGATGACTCAGAATTGAGGGCATGAACCAGGTTGTGCCGAGGGCCGACCTGAGGGCAGTGGGATGCCCAAGCTGGGCCCGTGGCTCTTTGGTGAGGAGCAGGTGGTTTGTTGGGTGCCGCTGGGGTCTTGTACACACCAAGGACCATCTTGAGCCCAAGGGAACAGCTTGCCCAGGGGTGGGGCAGAGTTGGGGGCCAGAACCCCTCAAGGGTAGCTGTTCTAAAGGCAGTGGCACCCCAAGAGAGGTTGGGACCGGCTGTCACCAGAGGTGTCCCAGCAGGTACTGGGCAGCCACATCTGCAGGACAGCTCAGGGGCCGAGCCTTGTGTGGGCCTGGCAACCTCTGGGGGCCTTCCTTTGGGAGCCTGAGGGCAAGCCAGTGCTGAGAAGGGGCATGGTATGACTTCATGAGGCGCCCCCATCTGCAGCCTCCATGCCAGCGTGCTGAGGAATGAGCCCAGCTCCCGGCGTTCGAGCAGCTCCACCATGCTGGATGGCACAGGGGCTGTGGGGAAGTTCGACTTTGAGATCGCAGACCTTTTCCTGTTCGGGTGCCCGCTGGGGCTTGTCCTGGCCTTGAGGAAGACTGTCATCCCTGCCCTGGACGGTGAGAGCTCTGCAGGGGCAGGGCAGGGCAAGAAGGTGTTTGAACTGGGTAGAGGGTCTCAGTGGATCCCTGTCACAAGGCCATGGCCACATCCCAGGCCCCTTCCTGCATCAGCCTCACTTCTGCCCTCGCCAGCACAGGCTCGCTGCTTTCCAGCAGCTCAGTCTCTGGCCCTGATCTCTTGGCCCCTGCTGTTCCATTTCATCGTCCAGGCACCTCTGGGAGCTGAGGTCCACAAGGGAAGGGGCTGCCCTGGTATCAGACGGACACAGACCCAGTCTTCCCATAAGAGATCAGAAGCCAGGCACCCCTAACTCCTCCCAGGTGCCTGGCTTCCCAGTCCCAGAAGGGCCATGGCCATGCTGCTCCAAAGACCCTTGTCAAGGCCATGGGCATGGCAGTGTGTCAGTGTGTGTGTGTGTGTGTGTGTGTGTGTGTGTGTGTGTGAGAGAGAGAGAGAGAGAGAGAGAGAGAGAGAGAGAGAGAGAGAGACGTGCCAGCTCAGCGGCCTGTCTGAGCTGCAGTCCATACCAGGTGCCCCCGGCATCAGCCAGTGTGGCCCAGGGAGCCCTGACGTCTCTACAGGGGCCATGCAGGGCCCGTGTTACATGCCCAAGTTACAGAGTGGGAAACTGAGGCTCAGAGAGGCATGCACACTTGCCCAAGAGCAAGTCAGAGGTGGCTCATACATAAGCAAAGACTTAGGGACAATGATGACTGGCAACCGCATCTGTGATCCTGAACCTCTGTAAATATTGGCCTGTGGAGGGCGGCTGGTTGAGTCCCGGCCAGGCCCGGGACGAACACTGGCGGCCGGCGGCAGGCTGGTGGAACTCGGGCTGAAATGAAGGACGGCCACATTTTCGTGTACAGTGGGGGTCGCGGGGAGGTTCAGAAAGTCTAGCACCTGTTCCTCCATGTATATGTTTAAAGGTGAGACATCTACTACTGCTCCTTCCTCTTACGGTCCCCCGGTCCCCCAGCAACCATGACCCACTCTGAGTAGCTGCCCCGTCACACAGCCCGCAGCCCACCTTGCTCCATTTAAAACAAATTTGGCTAATAAACGGACAGGTGCCAAGTCATAGAGACGGGCTTTCAGAGGCTCCCTATCCCCCCCCCCCGCTGTAGACCCCGCCTCCTCGGGGCTCTGCCATCACCTCCCCCCCACCCGCCCCCAGTTTTCCAGCTGCGGCCAGCCTGCCAGCAAGTCTACAACCTCTTCCACCCCGCGGACCCCTCCGCCTCCCGCCTGGAGCCGCTGCTGGAGCGGAGATTCCACGCCCTGCCGCCTTTCAGCATCCCCCGCTACCAGCGCTACCCGCTGGGGGACGGCTGCTCCACGCTGCTGGGTGAGAGGCACGGGATTCAGGGATGGGGGGTCCAGGGGGGAGGGGAGGGGGCATGCCTGGGGCCCCTGCTGAGTGGGAAGGGGCAGCTGGCATGGAGCTCCTCTCGGAAGCTGGGTGCCCCGTGTGGGTCTGGCAGTGCGTCAGCCAAGGGCGTCAGGGCCTCAGCCCAGGTGCCAGGGGCAGACCTGGATGAGAAGCCCCTCCCCGCTGCCTGCGGCACAGCTGTTTGGGGACCCATCGTGATAGTGGGCGGCGAGGGGGTTCAGAGCAGGGTACTTGCGTGAGGGTCACTGCCCACCACCCCCTCTTGGCCCTTCCCGGGAAGCCCCCATCCCCCCACCCCGCCCTCCAGTGTGTCCAGCGTCCCGTCACGTCCTGGTCTTCAAGGAGCCCACGTGTCTGTGTCAGAGGAACGTGTCTGGACTGCCCACGCGAGTGTCTGTTCTTGTCCTCTCTGTTCTCTCCCGTCTGCTTCCAGTCGAGACAGTGCAGAGAAACCCCGAGCTGGTCCTGGAGGGTGGGCCCCTGGCCCCTCTCCCCCCAGGGGACGGCTTCCTGGAAACCAGTATCCCTGTTCCCGCGCTCACCTGGCAAGACGGGCCCCGCCCGAGCTGTGCTGAGTGTGTGTAACACCCACCATTCGCTGTGGCATCTGCTTCACTGGCTGACTGCTGGTCCTCAGGGACTTCCCATGCCCTCCTTGGCCACCTGGGAGTCTGTGGGACTAGACGGGACAAGTCCTAGGGATCGGGCCCTAGCCCCTCCTCTCTGTACACTGAGAGCCTTGGAGCCCAGAGGGAGGGGCGGCTGTCCCAGGGTCACCTAACATGGGTGTCATCTCCCATTTGTGAGGCTGGAGGGGGGTGAGGTCTTGAGCCTCATCCCACCTGCTCCCCCAGAGAAGCTTCTGGTCCCTGTGAGGGGTTGATTCAAGAGTCCCACGCCTTCCCTGCCTGAGGGGGTCCGGGCACCTCATGGACCCATCTGCATGTAGGTCCTCTAGCCGAACCCGCAATCCCCCTGCTCTGTCCTGGCCCAGTTGAACCCTCGGCACCTGCCTCGTCCCCAGACACCCACTCAAGGCTGGCTTAGTGTAGCCCGTGTGAGGGACGTGCAGGGCAGGGGTGGGGGTGCCTCATCCTCAGCGCCCAGCACTGGGCATCCCTCAGAGACTGCTTCAGGCCCTCCTGTTAGCGCCCCTCAAACCCAGTGATAGTGCGCTGTGGGTCAGGCCCCGCGAGGCTGAGCCCAGGAGGCTGCGTGGGCTAGCCAAGATCAGGAGCCGTGTGTTGTTGGGTCAGATGGGTGGCCGGGGGGGGCATGAGCCTGGCCGCCTTGCCTCCCTGCCTCGTGTGTCTATGTCAGTTCGTCTGTCCATCCCTGCCCCAGGCGTCCCTTCTCTCCTGCCTCCGCTCTGTGCCCTGCCCTCTCGGCCCTGAGCAGGCTTGGTCCTGTCCTCACTGCCAGCTGTACCCAGATGCCACCGCTCACCTGCAGCCAGAGGGCTGAGCCGCAGCCCCGCCCGCCCTGCCCCGCCCCGCCCCGGGCACGCTGAGCCCTGCCTCCTGCTGCTCGGGGGGCTGGGGGACCCTCTCTTACCCACTGGTCTCTGGTTCCTGCCTACCTGCAGCAGACGCACTCCAGACCCACAACACGGTCTTTCAAGAGCACGCGGCCCCCTCCTCGCCCGGCACAGCACCCACCACCCGAGGCTTCCGCCGAGCCAGTGAGATCAGCATTGCCAGCCAGGTGTCGGGCATGGCCGAGAGCTACACCGCATCCAGCATTGCCCAGAGTGAGTGCCCCAGTGGCCTGCCCTCTGTCCTAGTAGGGGTCTGCATTACACACTATACACTCCTCCCCCCAACAGTTGGCGGCGTCTGGAGACAGCTGGGAAGGCACTACTGGCAGGAGGTGGCTAGTGACTAGGGTGCTACTCAATTGCCACAATGGCCCCAGATGTCCAGAGAGGACTCTGGAGGGAGGGAGTGTTCAAAGGGGTAGCCAAGGTGGGAGGTGATGGGCCCTGGAGGAGGGGTCCTAGCCCGGGAGGGTGGGGGAGGAAGCTGGGGGCTGTTTCTGGACGAGCAAGCAGAACTGGACAAGCCAGAGGGGCAGCAGAGGGCAGCGGGGAGGAGTGACCTCCGTGTGGCCACCCCTCCAGGGCCTCCTGTGCTCCTTGGCTCCCCAGAAGCCCCCTGCCCCCCAGGTCCCCGGGGCCAGCCGCCCCTCCATCCTCCCTGACCATGGCAAAGCAGGGGTACCTGAGTGGAGGCTGGCATGAGCCCGGCACTCTTCCTAGCACCCGTCCTGGCCTGTGGCGGCAGCCTGGGGACCCCAGCACGGCTGACCCCGTCCCATTGTTTTGCTTCTCAGAGGTCCCGGCACCGCTCAGCCATACCCCCAGCGTCAGGCGCCTGTCGCTGCTCGCCCTGCCCCACCCACCCCCCACTACCCCGGGCCCCTACCCGCAGGCTGGGCAGGCGAGCCCCAGCCTGGAGCGGGTCCCCCGCCTCCCTGACTTGGACACCAGAGAAGGTACCAGGCATCACACGGCCTCCCTCCGCACTCACACTCGCTCTCTTCCCCTAACTGGGGCCCCTCCCCACTTCCAGGCGCATCTCACCATCAGGCCTTGCCTGCTGAGGCCTAACCAGGGAGCTAGCGAGCAGATCCAGGGAGGAGGCAGAGGGGGTGGAGCTGGCTGGAGGAGGAGGACCATGGGGTTGTGAGGCAAGGGGCTGTGAGGCAAGCGGCTGCGGGCAGAACACAGGAGAGCAGCGCTGGCCCCCATTAGGCACCACTCACTGAACAGCTCCTGCGGCAGTCAGAGGGCACTCTCCAACACTTATCTGGAGCTAGGGCAGTTTCCCAGCCCGGAGCAGGAGCCAGGATTTGCACCCAACCCTTGACACGTGGCCTGCAGGCTCCCAGGTGCTGAGGGGATATCAGGCCTTGGGGTTCACCCCGACAAAGCCTGTCACCAGCCTAGGCCTGTGGGCAGAGGGGGGGCAGGAGAAGCCTGGAGAGGGTAGCAACAGGGCTCAGGACAAGGGGTCAGCAAGATCTGCAACAGGATGGGGGATAGCCCTGCCTCTAAACCGGGATTGTCCCCTCCCAACTCCCCACGCTCCCTTGTCACGCACTGCATGCTCTCCATGGAGGCTCCCCGCCCTCATGCTGGGCCTCCTGGGCGCTTGCACACTCTGCTGGAGTCCAGGGAGGAGGAGGCTTGCTTTGGCCGCAGCCCTCGTTCCCTGGTCAGAGGAGGGTCTAGTCTTTGGGCAGAGCCAAGCCTGAGGGGCTTGGCACCCTCGGAGGGGCAGCCCAGTCAAGGCCCTCCTCCTGGCAGTTGCAGCAAAGTGGTGGGGCCAGAAGAGGATCGACTACGCCCTGTACTGCCCCGACGCCCTGATGGCCTTCCCCACAGTGGCCCTGCCCCACCTCTTCCATGCCAGCTACTGGGAGTCCACGGATGTGGTCTCCTTCCTGCTGAGACAGGTACGCGGGGGCCCGCTGCCAGCAACCCCCGGGCTGCACACAAGAACCAAGCGATGGCACCGCTGCCTGGGCCCCATTTCATAGATGAGGAGGGCAGTGGGGGCTCACAGAGTAAGCAGGATGGAGGAACGCTTGCAGATGTGGGGGTGAATAGGCACGTTCGTGAGACTTTGGGGTATCAGCGGGGGCACTGCAGTGGGTTGAAGCGTGTCCCCCAAACCCTCATAGGCTCCCATTTCTGGCTCCGAGAGCTGCTGGTTTCCAGAACAGGCAGCTCCAGGCTTGAGATTGCCCCCTGGCCTGCTTCTTCCCCTCCCAGGTCATGAGGCATGACAATTCGAGCATCTTGGAGCTGGACGGCAAGGAGGTTTCAGTGTTCACCCCCTCAAAGCCAAGAGAGAAGTGGCAGCGCAAGAGGACCCACGTGAAGCTGCGGGTAAGGGGGCCCCATATCCGCTGTCCTGCTGAGTCCTCACCAGACACCCGACCACAGACGAGGAGACCGAGTCACGGAGACACATGCTGTCTTAATCACCTCGGTCTGTGAGGTTGGAGCTGTTACCCCATTTCTAGACGGGGGGTGCACCAAGGCCGGGTAGGTCAAGTGGCTGAGCTGGACTTGAGCCTGGGCCTTCCGACTTCAAGCCTGTGCTCACCCACCAGGCCCAGGAGATCCTAGCCATCTTTCCCTCCCCTCCCCTGACCCAGCCTCGCTCCTCCTGTCCCCAGAACGTGACCGCCAACCACCGGATCAATGACGCAGTGGCCAACGAGGATGGCCCTCAGGTTCTCACGGGCCGGTTCATGTACGGGCCCCTGGACATGGTCACTCTGACAGGGGAGAAGGTGAGGACCTGGGCAGTTGCAGGAGTCCCTGCCTGGCCTCTCACCGGCTGGGGAGTGCAGGCTGGGGAGGCCAGGCGCCCGGCCCCTTCCTGACCAGCCCGCCTGGCTCCCAGGTGGACGTGCACATCATGACGCAGCCGCCCTCGGGGGAGTGGCTGTACCTGGACACGCTGGTGACCAACAGCAGCGGGCGGGTGTCCTACACCATCCCTGAGACCCACCGCCTGGGTGTGGGCGTCTACCCCATCAAGATGGTGGTCAGGTAAGTGCCTGTCGGGAGGGAGCGAGCCAGGCCGGCCACCTCTGAGGCAGGAAAAAGAAGGTCTGGTAGGTTCTAATGAGCTCCCCGCCCCCCCGCAGGGGAGACCACACGTTTGCGGACAGCTACATCACCGTGCTGCCCAAGGGCACGGAGTTCGTGGTCTTCAGTATCGATGGCTCCTTTGCTGCCAGCGTGTCCATCATGGGCAGTGACCCCAAAGTGCGGGCCGGGGCCGTGGACGTGGTGCGGTGAGTGGCCCCGAAGGGCATGGTGGGCAGGTTCGGGGGCAGGAAGCTCCCGGAGACCAAGCTGGGGAGGGCTTTGGGACCCTTGGCTGGGGCTCACCGAGTCAGCACCACCACCAACTCAGGGTATGACCCTTTGATGCAGACGCCTCAGTTCCTCACCTGAGCAGTGGGGCTCCTAACGAGACCGGTTACACGTCCTGCAGAGGGTACCCATGGGGACGGGCGGCCTCGCTATCATCGCGGTGCCTACAGTTTCTGCCGCGCCCAATCAGAGACATGCTCTCCAATGGCCCAAGTAAAGAGTGGTGGGGCCGGAAGACAGGGTGGCCCAGGAGGGAGGCCGGGGGGACCGCGAGACACCCAGGCCTCCCCCCTCGCCCCCAGGCACTGGCAGGACCTGGGCTACCTCATCATCTACGTGACGGGCCGGCCTGACATGCAGAAGCAGCGGGTGGTGGCGTGGCTTGCCCAGCACAACTTCCCCCATGGCGTGGTGTCCTTCTGCGATGGCCTGGTGCACGACCCGCTGCGGCACAAGGCCAACTTCCTGAAGTTGCTCATCTCCGAGGTGGGTCCCAGGTGCAAGGGATCGGGGGCGTGGCGGGGCGGGAGGGCCATGCCCATGCCCACGCCAGTCTCCCCCACAGCTGCACCTGCGCGTGCACGCGGCCTATGGCTCCACCAAGGACGTGGCGGTCTACAGCTCCATCAGCCTGTCCCCCATGCAGATCTACATCGTGGGCCGGCCCACCAAGAAGCTGCAGCAGCAATGCCAGGTGAGCGGTTGAGGCGTGCCGGGCGCCCCGGGCCAGGGGTCCCGAGAGCCCCGGCCGTGACAGCCCTCCCCCTCCCCGCCCCGCCCTGCAGTTCATCACGGACGGCTATGCGGCTCACCTGGCCCAGCTCAAGTACAACCACCGGGCACGGCCGGCCCGCAATGCGGCCACACGCATGGCGCTGCGAAAAGGCAGCTTTGGGCTGCCGGGCCAGGGCGACTTCCTGCGCTCCAGGAACCACCTGCTCCGCACCATCTCGGCCCAGCCCAGTGGGCCCGGCCACCGGCACGATCGGACACAGAGCCAGGCGGACGGCGAGCAGCGGGGCCAGCGCAGCATGAGCATGGCGGCAGGCTGTTGGGGCCG
Organism: Spilogale gracilis; assembly: GCA_004023965.1. Taxonomy (NCBI): domain Eukaryota; kingdom Metazoa; phylum Chordata; class Mammalia; order Carnivora; family Mephitidae; genus Spilogale; species Spilogale gracilis. The sequence continues at coordinate 41,800 of PITA01005923.1, forward strand.
CACCATGGCCAGCCGGCCTGAGCCCGGGGCAGCCGCGGGCCCCAAGTAGGACCCCATGGGTGAGGCGCTGTGGTCTCCATGGTGCTAGGCCAGGGCGGCCAGCCCTGCCAGGAGGCCTGGCCTGGGCACACGATGTCGACTGGAGACAAGCTTGTCCCAGGGCCTGGCAGAGGACATAGGCCATGCCACACAGCCCTCCCAGCCCTGCCTCGTGTCCTAGGGTCTGAGGGGTTCCAGCTTGCAGGAAGACCTGTCCCAGGATGACAGAGGGACCAGGACTCCCCACGCAGACTGGCCCGGAAGGCACTCGAAGACATTTGCCCTGCACTGACCTCCCAGCATCCCAACGCCAGGCCTGGGCCCCCCGCCCAGCTCGCCACCCCCCATCCACTAGCTCACCCTGACCCCCAGGTCCCCTCCCACTTGGTAGCAGCTCCAGCGGGGGACAGCCTGCTTCTTGTTAACTCCAGTTTCTCAACTGTTCAACCTCACTGGATTTGCACTGATTTTTGAGAGTGGAGATCCATTACCATCTCCTGTGGCTACAGCCTTGCATGAAGCGCCAACCTTCGCCGGTCCCGGACCTACGACACACAGAAGGCTCCAGGGCGGCAAACCCTTGTGCAAGCAGGAGAGAAAGGCCATATCTTCATTTCTGCAGCTCTGCCTGGCCCGCCAGCGCTGTGGCAGCCCCGGACCCCTGCCTACATGTCCACTTGCCCCACCTGGAACCCAGTCCGGCGGCGAGGCTGCTGAGGCCCAGAGCCAGCTCCGAGAAGCCATGCCTCGGGCTCCTGGGCCTGTCCGGCCGGGCCTCCTCTTCCACTCCTCGCCTGCCCTCAGTCAAGGCCAAGTGCCTAGGCTCACCTGCGTTTCTACACCTTTCTACTTCTCCAATCTGATTTCTATGAGGTTTTTTTAAATGAGCAATCCTTGGCTGCTTCCTTTTCTTAACTCTTTCAGTACCAAGCGCAGCCCCTCCACGTGAAAACATCCAGCACTGTGACGGAGTCCAGCCTGGTTCTGGGTCCCGGGGCCCTGCCCCACACCCTGCCCACGCAGTGGGGCAGTGGGGCAGTGGGGCGTGGGGTCCCCACCTCACCTGACCCCCATTAATTCCACTGAATTTCTACTCTGGGGTGAGTGGGGCACACACTTAGGTTTTTTTAATGCCAATTCCGTTTTGATGCCGAATCTAAGAAGCCACAACTTGCTTCGTTAGCTTAAGGGCAGGCAGCCACGACGCCATTCCCCACCTGGTAAGGACCACACTGTCCTGCACGCCGGGTCCAAGCATCAGCCCTCCCTCCCCAGGACCGACCACGATCTCAGCTGTGGCCCTCAGCTCCGGGCGGCCCTCCACGGCTCTTCTGCTGCTCCCTCCACCTTCTCCGTAAGGTGGGGGAGCCTGCCTGGCCAAGCTCCAACTCTGAGAAGCTGCTGCCAACCTGGATACGGTGTCAGGGCCTCATGGGCTGGGACGGGGAGGCACAGATCGATGTTAACATTCTCCCGTGTGTAGATATGTACAGCCAAAGGGTCATGTAAATGTTCTGCAGAAGTGGGCCTATACAGAGTGAAAGCTATTTATTTTGTGCAGAGAAAAATTTCTGGAGGGATAGGACCTTCAGGGTTTGTTCATATTTAAGATGTAGCTTTTTGTTTTTGTTTCAGGCATTATGTATAAAGCAACGGTTATTTTATGGACCAAGTTTTAATGTAAGTGTTGCAACGGAAGTGCAATACCTGACCCCCTCTGCTCCCTGGCGGGAGACCGCTCAGCCTGACAATCACAGTCCCGCGAGGGGCCCCTGGTGGCCAGTGCCGCCGCCTCGGTCGGTCCCACCTCACCCCATCTTGCCTACCGCCTCAGTGACTAGCCATCAGGAGGAGCACCTGGAAGAGTGTTGGGCCCGCCTGCAATAAAGGCTGGGAGGCCTCCTGGCCTGGGGAGGCCATGTGGGCAGTGGGCTCCGCCTCTCCCAGCAGGCAGCTCCCCCAGACTCTGCCCTCCCCGCCCGCCCAGCTGCCAGCCATGCCAAGGACAACAGCAATAGTCCCCTGGGCCTCTCCCAGTGGCCCTCAGCCATAGATGGTGAGACGGGCAGCCCACCCTCCCCGTTGACGTCTCTCTTCTATATCCAGGTCTGCTTCCTGCCTCCCTTGAGATTCCTTTTGGCACATTCTCTTCTTAAGGAAGCACCAGTTTTTCAGAAACTAAGGAGAGGGAGGGCAGAGTCCTTTAAAAATACCAAAAATGTTTACAGTGTTGGGTGCTGAGCCGCAGGGCTCAGGCCTGACCAGTCGTAACCAAAGGGTGAGGCAGGCCTTGCTGACTGCCACCCCCACCCCAGGCCTGTTAGAGGAGAAGCCTTAGTCCCACTCCCAACCCCAAGCCCAGGACTGAGCCTCAGCCCACCACCCCAGATCCAAGCACCTGCCTTCTCTTTGATTTCTAAAGAGGGATTCAGCAGAGACCCCACCCCCAACTTGCCCAGCTCAGTCTGAGCTGACCGCCCACCCGCCTTGTCGCAGTCTTCACGTCTCGGCCCCCTCCCGTCTCCGTCTAGGCCACGAGTGAGCAGTGTCCTGACTTGACCCACCCGCCCTTGCCGCCCCCGCCCTTCGGGCCTCAGTGTGCTCTGTACACAGTGTCACTGTCTGTTATACCAATTAAAGAAGCAGGAAGGCTTCCTTCCGGGTCTCTTTACTATACCAGCAACCACACAACACCGGCTGGGGATGGGGGCCTAGGACAGGGGCTCGGCCTGTCCTGGAGCTTATGCTGTGGCAGGGAGAGGCTGTCTTCCCCAGTACACAATGGGCGCTACACTCGCCAAACTATAGGCCCGACCCTGCCCTGGGCCTCCTTCCAGCCCCTTCCTAGACACGAGCTCCGTTCATCCTCACAGCAACCCAGTGAAGTGGATGCGGGAAGCCTCTCGTCTTTACAGAGGCCTCAGCTAGTAATCTGGGCCGGGACCCCCCAGGCCGGCCGCCTGGCCCCAGCACTCTGAACAGGTGCTGTCTACAGGATAAAGAGCGCAGGAAGCAATCTGCCCCCAAGTCTGAGGGGCTTGGGCTTCAGAGCCAAGTCTGGGTTTCAGACGCCGCTGGGGGTGAGTGCAGGGTCTGATCGAGGGAGGCAAAGTTGGCCAGCGTGTCCTGTGCTCACAACCACAAGGGCACACCCTGCCCTTCCCCAAAAACTCCTGGAGCCCGTTTTACCTCTGCAAGTTGGGCAGCAACGTCCCCTCCCTTCAGCACAAAAAACCAACAGAACAAAGGAAGTCTCCAACCAGGAAACATTTAATATTTGGGAAATTACGCTCTTTCAGGAGATGGGGGAGCTGATTAGGCCAGTGACCCTGTCCTCCACCCCCTGCATCTGAGAGGAGGCTGGGCCACAGGCCACTCCACAGGAGGAAAGGCCAAAGCCCCCTGGGCTTCCTGCTGCCCACCCCGAAGCCAGCCTCCAGGCCATGCTACCAACACTTAGCTGGCAGGGCCCTCAGGGTAGCAGCCCAGCTCGCATCTGGAAAGCCAGGCCATCCCCTCGGGTGGCTTGCTAGAGAAGAAAGTACACAGAAGGGGACACATCAGAAACAGAGCTGGGCAAAGACCCCAGGGAAAGGAGTGACACCAACCTTGTTGATCTCTCTGTGTCGTTCCTTAGTCACGATTTCCTCTAAGACCTCGCCATCTCCCTTAATGAGCCTGGGGGGAGGAGGGGAGAAGCTGAGCCCCTAATGCCAGAATAGAACCATAACCACCTTGCAAAAAGATGTCCAGCCTCAGGCCCCCACTCCCCTGAGTAGGCGGAACCTAGGCGCTCCACTCCTCCCTCTCTCCGCCCTTGGGACAGTGATAAAGGCAACTCTGCCATCAGACCAGCCAGCTAGCTCTTGGAAGACACTGCTCAAGGCCCTTCCAGCCCCTGCAACTGGCACTTGCTCTGGGCACTAAAGAACAGCACACAAAGTCCCATAAATGAGTAACTGCTTTAATCCAGTCTCTGGCTTTTTAGCACAGCAAGCCATCAGCCCTCTTCCTGAGCTCTGCCGAGACTCCCACCTGGTGCGTCCTGTCTCTGGGTCCACCACCTTCCGGATGATGCTCTGCCGAGCATCCCACTCCTCCTTGGTCATGGGCTTCATGGCCTGGATGCGGGACTTCTGTTCATCTGTCAGGACTGCAGGGGAGATGGCAGGAAGTCAGCAGCTGGGTCTCAGGGAAGGGACTCTTCCCCTGCTGCAAGCTGGGAGGCAGAGTACCTGGGCCATCCTCTTCCTCCTCAGCTGATCTGTGCCACTGGTCCAGCGACGGTCCCGGCAGAGCCTCACCCTGCTGCAGCTTTGCCTTCTCCTTGCTCTTCTTCTTCAGCTTCTTCTTCCTTTTCTTCTTTTTCTTCTTCCTCTTCTTGTCCTTGTGTTTCCCCCGCTTCTTCCGGCCATCACTGGAGGAAGAGGAGGAGGACGAAGAGGAAGAAGAGCTAGAAGAACTGGAAGAAGAGGAGGAGGAGCTGGATCGTGGTCTCCTCCGGGCCTTGTGCTTGCTTCTCTCTGTGATGCAGGGAGAAGGTGAGGCTGGAAGGCCAGGAGGGGAAGAAGTAAACCTTTATCCCCTTGCTCTGGCAGGCTTAGAGGGGCTACACAGGGGTGAGACCCTCCAGGCAGGGCCTTCCAGAGCAGGGATCAGCACTTGCTGGAGGCGCTTTCTGGGTTTCACCCAGTCACTGACCAGGAGCTGGGCAGCTGGCCCCCAGGTCTGAGCTCCAGCTGCACAAAAAGCATCATTACGTGCTCCCTTTAATCCATACCCAATGAGCCGGCCCAGCCTCTGGAATCTGAGCGTCTTTCAATCCAGAGATCCAGGTCCTTCGCTCTGCACCCCTCTATGGCTCGCTGCGATTTCCCCACAGCCACTCCGGGAAGCCCGCCCAACTGCCTGCAGCTCCCTCCGTAAAGTTCCCACACCCCTCTCCCGTTCCCTGCGGGCCTCACCCTCTGCTCCAGAGGTGTTGCTGGCCTTGTGGTCTTGGGATCTGGAAGCCGAGCAGCTCCTCGGAGCGTCCCTACTTCCCTTCTTCCTTCTCTTTTCCGACCCTCGGCCCCGGGACCGGCTTCGGCTCCTGGAGCGCTTGCTAGAGCTGACGTGAGCCATAGCGCCGCGGGCTGGAGACGGGGAGACACGCTCGAACTGGGGCTTACAGAGCCGACCCCCAGACTGGACTCCGAGGGCGGCGCTTCCCGGGGGCCCAGTGCCCATCACCACCCAGGGCAGGGACCGAGAGAGTTCGCGGCCATCGCACGACCCGCCCCCAGCCCCGGGGACCGCAGGCCCTGCGCCGAGTCCCTCAGTCTCGGTCCCTTTAAGGGCCCGCCCCCGCCCGGCCGCTCCACGCCTGCGCACGGCCGCTCCACGCCGGGACGCTCGGCCACCCCTGGGAGCCGCCGCGCTCCTCAGCTGCCAGGTGCGTCCCGACTCCCTCCCCGCGCGTTCCTACCCTCCACCCCCGCGTCCTCGGCTGCCTCGCCACCCTATGGAAGGTCCCCGCAGCTGCTCCGTTCGGTCCTCAACCGCCCATCTGGCGGGACCGTGGGACTCGCACCACGCCTTCGCGTGAGGAAGCGGCGACGAGGGGACTTCCGGCCGGGGCAGTGCTCCGAGAGGCCGTCCGGCTGGGAAGCGAGACGCCGCCGCCTTTAGTCCTGAAGCGCCGGGTTCCGTTTCCAGGGCAGCCGGAGAAACGGAGGCAGGCCCTCCGATCTCCCGAGAAGGGCAGCTGGGGATCCAGGCTTCCGCCCCAGGCGGGTGCCAGGCCGAGCGCGCTCCCCGGCCTCGGCCGCGGCCCTGCCCCCATCCCGGACCGCCCTTCCTCGGGGCCACAGCACTTCCAGCTTCCCTGAGTTGCCTGCCGACCTGTCCAGCCCCAGCAGGCTGTGAGACCGCTGGTCATTGCCGCGTCCCCACTTAGTGACAGGGCCAGGGCGGGACCCCAGTGAGGGAGTGCCCCGCGGGCCTGGGTCCGGAGTGGGCCGCTGGCGCTCTGCTGCTCATTTCGCCAGAGTGGAACGGGGCCTGGCGTTCCAGATCCTCGCACCTTCCCAGGGAAGCCAGAACTCAAGATTTCGATACCGAAACCCCCCGTTTGCAAGCGTACGACCCAAACCCGGCACAGCGGCACTCACTCTTCACCCAGTTTGGGAGCTGCCCAGTTGCAAATTTCTCCTTAATAATGACAGCAAACACAGAGGGCTGCTATAAAGCACTTTATGAACGTTAGCTCGTTTGACTCTCACAACAGCTTTAGGAGATAGGTTCTTGCCAGGGGAGGAAAGCGAGGCACAGAGAGGTCACGTGGCTGTCCCAGAGTCACACCCCTGGAAGCAGCAGAATCAGAATTTGAACCAGGCAGTCTGGCTCCAGAGTCTGCTCTTAAGAGCCCTCTGTGCTGAGCTCTCCACGCCGACTAGAAGTTGCGATTGGTGGCTCACGCAAATCCCTTTTATAGGCAGCTGTGGCGTCCCCTGGTAATTCACACCTCTTCTCTTCTCTGGATGGTTCCCTTGGCCACTGGGATGGTTCTCTGGATGGTTCCCTTAGCAGCCTGGATGTCTGGGAGTTACTGCCACTTCCCCATCTGCCCAGCCCAGCCACACCCTAACTGACACAGGAGGCTGACTGCTAGATTCAGGCTCCAGAAGCGCTCTGGGGGATTGGGCTGAGGCTAGATGCCCTTTGAAACGACATCCTGGCCCAGCTCCTTCCTGCCCTGTCCTCACGCCCTCCTCCTGAAGGTACTCCTTCAACAAATCCCCTGCCCAGGAATCCCCATCTCAGGCTCTGTCCCTAACAAACCTGACCCAAGCCAGCCTGTCTGCTGAAAGAATGACGCAGAAGCATGTGTGTCCTTTGAACCAAGAATGGCCTGAGGGCTGCAGGGAGTTTATTCTTGCCCAGCCCAACCCAAGAAGGCAGAGCCCTCGTGGGCTGTGCTGCCCCCACCGCGGTGGGACCTTGCTCAAGTCAGTGCACACACATCCACCGTGGCCGGCTCCTCGCGGGTGAAGCCATCACCGGAGCCCTCGTCATCCACCAGGTCAGGGCGGCGGCAGCACATGGGGCACAGGCGGTTGCGCACAGCAGAGGCCCGCAGCCAGACAACGAGGTTCCAGCGTTCGCCTGTGCCCAGGGGCCGGGCCCCGTGCAGTTGCCCGCCCCGATGCAGGACGCCCTGGCCCACCACGTGCTCCACCTCTAGGGGCCTGGCCAGGGCTGAAGGTGCCTACAGAAAGCAGGGCTCAGGCCTGGGAACTCCTGGCTGCCCTACGCCCTGCCCAGTGGGTCACACTCACCTGGAAGAGGCCCCCGAAGTACAGGGCGCCCCCCGTGAAGGCCTTGCCAAGGGCCACGTTGAGGGTGAGTTCAGCGTTATCATAGTGGCAGCCGAGCTCACGGTCCTGGCCGGGTGCGTACTTGACCACGAAGGCGCGGTGGCTGTCGAGCCAGCCCCCCCCACAATCTGGGTACAGCAGGGCCATCAGTGGCTGTAGGAAGCGCTCCCGCAGTGGCGTCACCAGTGGCTCATCCAGGCCTAGCTCGTGCAGCAACACCTGGGAGGGGGACCCCGGGGGTCAGCGGGGAAACGGACGGGGCCTGGGGTCCCTGGGGGAGTCTCTTTCCAAGGACAGTGTTATTTGCAGATGCGAACTTAATAATCCTAGCATGACCTCATTTTATAGACGGGGAGACCAAGACTCCAACAGCGCCCAACAGCTCTTCTCCAGCACCACAGGTAGGTCCCCCCAACCCCTGCTGTCCCTGTCTCACGCACCCCATAATTGTTCATGGTGTTGGGTCTTCCCTTGGGCATGTCTGACTGCTCAAAGTGCTCCAGCTCCTCCAGCAGGGCCCGGCAGAACGGCGCCGTGAACACCGGCAGCCGGTAGATACGCTTCTCCCCTGCAAAGGGAGGGACAGTGTTGGCTGGAAGCCAGCGTGGGTCTCTGTCCTCTTGAGCTGTGTGAGCCTGGGCATGCCTGCTCACTCTTTCGGCCTCAGTTTCGTCACCTGTACAATGGGGAAAACACAGGTACTCACCTCTCAGGGCTTTTGTGACCACTAATGACATACTGTGTGCACAGGGAGGCTTATTCCTGAGCCCCCTCATTTGTCCCTGGAGCCTCTCCTCCTGCTTCCACAGGTGCCCTCATGTCTAGCCTCTAGACGCTGATGTGAGTTCTGATGAGGCCCAGAGATGGGAAGGGATTAGCCCAGTGACACCAAGCAGGCCAGTGATGGAGCAGGGATCACAGAGCCACCTCACACTTTCCCTGCATGACCCCCCACAGGCCACCAACATTTGTACCCCGACTGAAGTGCCTCTTGGAGCCTCTGTTCCCCCCACAGGAAGGTTGGGGGGACTGCTCCTTCTTGCTGGGCCCTGTTATGGAGAGGCCAAGCTTAGAACAGAAATGCAAACATTTCTTGGCAAATGCACCAGTGTCCTGGGGGGCAGGGTTCATGTGGCCCCCACACGTTCAGCCAGATCACAGCCCAGGCCCCCACCCCAGACAACCTTCACAGTCTCCGTTGGGGAGTAGGTGGCAATGAGGAGGGGTCCCTCCAGAACAGGAGGGACGGTTTCATTCACATTCCACCCTGTGCCTCACAAGAGAGCACAAGCTTCATAAAGGGAGCAACAGGGGCACTTGGGTGGCTCAGTTGGTTAAGCTTTCGGCTCAGGTCATGATCCTGGAGACCCGGGATCGAGCCCCACATCGGGCTCCCTGCTCTGCGGGAAGCCTGCTTCTCCCTCTCTCAGTTCCTCTGCTTGTGTTCCCTCTCTAGGTGTGCTTCTCTCTGTCAAATAATAAATAAATAAAATCTTTTTTAAAAAAATTAAAAAAAAATAAAGGGAGCAACACTGCACACCCGTCTCCCCAGGGTACCCCCCCAGACCTAGGAATAACAGTAACCATAAGATAAGGAAACCGTTCCTGAGCACCATGCAGCCAGCCCATCAGGCACATTATCTTGCTTAAGCACACTTTAGGAGATAGGTATGACTAGTGCTCCCCATTTCACAGATGATGACACTGAGGCAGAGGGAGTCAAGGAACTTGGAAGGGCTGGCACTTCGTGCTGGGTTTAGCCAGGGATCCCAGCAGAGATGGGGCATTTCTGAGGTTGGTGTGGCTTTGTGCCTCTGCTCAAGGTCCCAGCGGTTACCTGGCAGCCCCTCTCCCACAACTCCAAGTCAGGCAGCTTCAAGAAACTTCACTCTTGCCCACTTCTCCAGGTCTAGGGATAGGAACTGTCTGCTCCCCACCCTGCTGTTACCCCTGGGCTGGGAGGTTTGGGGTGGGTCCTTCATTGTCATGCACACCTGTCTTAGTCGTCCATTTGGTAAGTTCTTCAGTCCCCCGCCCCTATCTGAGTATGCCAGCTGGCTCACATCTGACACAGGCATTGAGTGAGTATGTGTTGGGCAAGTGAGTACCAATGCCCAGCCCCTGGCAGGTCAGTCCCACCAGCCCTTCTGGCTCCTGCTGGTTTAGATTTTGGAGACAGACATGGTGGAAGGACCCCAGTCTCCCACCCCCTAGTCCTAGTTCTACTAGGTGATGGGGCCAAGACCTCACCAGACACCGTCTCTAGCCGCTGGAGAAGGCCTTCAAGGTCTGCACCCGGTGATGTGCTGTACTCAACTGCGGCCAGAAACTCGGGGGCCAGAGCCTCATCCTGTGGGCAGGACACCGTAGCTGTGAGGCAGACAGGCCCCAGATCTGGATGCCTCCACCTCCTTCCAATAACCTGCCCCTGCCAGTTACCTGCAGCGTGTTGTAGATATCAGGCCGCGCTGGGTGGTAGGAGCTTGAAATGAGGGCTTTCCTGGCAGCCGACTCCTGCCCCAGCCGCTGGCGTCGCTCCACCTCCTGCTCAAGCTGGGTGGCATAGGACCTGGTTACGAAGATGGGGCCTCACATCACCCCCTCCCCCATCCTGCCAAGGTCATTATACAGAGGAGGAAACTGAGGCTCTGGAAGGCCAGAGTAGGGCCTGGGTTGAGAGCCAAATCTCCCTACACACCTGATTCTATCAGGGTAAACTGCAGGTGCCAAGCTGTTAGCTGACAGCAACTCCTAGAAGGGGCCCATCCCACTCTGGGCTGCACCATTCAGAACCTGACTGGGATGGGAACCCCTCAACACACTCAACCAGCTGGGCCACTGAGGGAGGGGAGTGGAGTCCCAGACGGGTCTTGTGTTCCAGGGGCTGCAGAGATCTCGCCTAGGAAGCTTCCTCTTCCTGTCCCCCAGGTGAGGAAGGAAACAAGATGCCAGCAGCCCCGACACCACCCAAAGAGGGGTGGGTGAAGAGATGAAGAGGCTGGAGTCTGGCTGCCCTGGGGGGGGATCTCAACTCATCAGTGCTGTGAAGCCTTAGGCAAGTGTCTCAAGAGAGTGTGAGGCAGACAACTTGGCATATTCCACTTTATCTTTTTCTGGTGCTAGGCCCCAGGTGCAGGGAGAGGGCAAGGGGAGGTCTAAGGAGCCCTCCAAGGACCTGGGACTGGAGAGGCCTAAAGCTGGGAGGACCCGTCGAACTGCTGGCACCAACCTAAAGAGGAAGGGCTAGGTTGGGTCGTGGAGAGGCAGTGGAGGCTGGGGAGTGTTACCTCTCCTAACAGCTGCTGGAAGTCCTTGGGGCTGACACACCCTCGGCTGCGCAGGATCTGAGAGCAGAAAGTCCAGTGAGCAAGCCACTTAACGTCTCTAGGCCTCAGTTTCCCCTCGCTGGGATGGAGAGGAGAGCCCCGACCTGACAGGGTCAATGTGAGGATGAAATTCGAGAAGCACGCTCAACAGAGAGCAGGGTTTCCCAACTGCAGTTAGGAACCGCACGGAGAGCATCCCCGTGCCCGGCCACGCCCGAAGCACTTTACATGTACGTTTATTCATTCATTCCTTACGATAACCTCAGACAGGAGATACTGCTCTCCCCACTGAAGAGGGGAAAAACCGAGGCACCCAGAAATCCTGTCCTTGCTGTGAGATCGGAGCACTCGGGCAAAGCGAGCCAATGGAGGCCACTCACCGGGCCGTAGTCCCGGCGCAGCTGCTGCTCGCCCCGGAAGCGCACGTGGAGCCCGTACCGCGCCACGTACAAGTTCTCGGAGCAGAAGCAGGCGCAGCGGCAGAAGCGCTGCGGGGACCTAGCCGTCGCCATAGCGAAGCGGCGCGCGCCGTCCCGTCGGCTTCCGTAGGGGCACTTCCGGCGCGCACCCCCTCCCCCCCGGGCGCGGGCGTGGAACCGGCGGCAGGGGTCCGGTCCACGTTCCCAAGTGCAGAGAAGAGAACGAAGACGCCGCCTCAGAGAACGGTCTGCGGTGGACAGAGATGCTCCCGGGCCGGGGTAGGGCGGACGGCCTCGGCTAAGAGCGCGTGGTCTTCTCGTCCCGCCTCAGTTTCCCCATCCACGATGCGGGGACTAATCGCCCCACTCTGTAGATAGGCAAACTGAGTCACTCCTCCACAGGCCGGGGACAAGCTGAGACTTAGAACCCCTCAAGGTGTTTTGCTTAAATGCCCCCTCGGACCTTTTGAAGAGGCAGCGAACGGCAGGAGGACAGACGAGGTCTGGGGTCTGAGCTCCGTCCACCTAGCTACTAGACCGTTCTGTGCGTCTGAGCTTGGGTTTAGCATTCTTCCCGGGTCCCTGTCCGGTACTCCCCGAGCCTCCGCCGCGGTCTCAGGAGTCGCTGCTGAGAGCCGGGCAGTGTCCCCACGAAAACACTCCGTCCGGCGTGACTTCCGGTGGCCGGACCGAAGGATTCGAATGTGGGCGGGGAACAGGGTGTGGTCTGTTGGCGGCCACACCCCGCACGGCGCGGTCACAGTTCTGCGGGCCGCAGTGTGAGATGAGTATGTTTCTTTAGAGCGTGCACCCCTACCTCAGGGAGACCCATCGTAGCTCTTACGTCCCTTACCTCGTGGACCTCCACCTTGGTGTGCCGTGCACCCCGCAGGCCCAGGCCTGCAAAGCCCCAGGAGGAAGCTTGGACCGCATCCCTGTTGCTAAGATGGGGAAACTAAGGCTCCAGTAGGGGATGAAGACCTGTTCCCGGCCCTAGAGTTTCGTCCCTGGCTCAGCGTGGTGCCAGGATGGGGGTGGGCAGGAAGACTGGGGCCTCAAGACTCCAGCTCTTAGCCCGGATACACAGGTGACCACAAATGGTAACTTCTCTTGGCCGATCTAACATCTCTCTACAGCAAAGCTTTGAGCGAGGTTACAGATGGGGAAACAGAGGCTCAGAGAGGGGCGGCGACTTGCCCCAGGGTTCACCACAACAGGGGTTCTTTGGTCGGATTATGAGGAATTTTGGGTTTTCTCTTTGTGCCTGTTAGCATTTATTTTCTTGATGCTTTCCTCCCTCCTCCCCGATCTGGGTTATGCACAGATTTGCACTCACTCACAGACACATACACACTCAAACACACCCTTATGTGCTCACACACATTCACACACCATCACAAGTATGCTCATACCATTGACACACACCTGAACACTTCACGTACAGACACAGCCGCACACTCATTCACACACGCAACACATTAGTGCACACCCTCACACACCTGTCATCCACACTCACACATCCAACACAATCCCTGGTTCCTCCCAGCTCTGTGGCAAATTGGGCCCCAAGGCCTGCCTGTGACTTCTGCCAAAGCCCCAGGGCCCCAAAGGGAGATGAGAGACCCTCAGATCCTCATGTGTCAGGTGGGCCTCTCCAGCTGTGTCCTCGAGCATGTCTGGGGGTCCAAGGCTCCCGCCAGGACCTTAAAGGGCTGGGAGAAGGCTTCTGCTCTCAGGGAAAAACCTACACTAACAACCTGATTGGTTTTCACACTGGCTGGCCAGGGGCATCCTGAGTGTGGAAGGTTTGCCTGTGAGGATGTGCAAGTGTGTTTTGAGTGACAGAAAAGCTTGCTGCCCTTCTAAAGCTCAGTCCAGGTGGGGAGACGGGAGTAAGCAAGGAAACAAATACATGATCAAGTTATTTTCATTCCATCGTTAAGTACTGGGAAGACAAACTAGGCGATGGGATGGTGAGTGCCCGGAGGTGGCCGCTTTAGACTCAATGGCCGGAAAAAGCCTCCTAAAGAGTGACATTTCAGCCCTGCTCCAACCACTGCAGCAAGATCCGGCAGGAAAGGGTTCTAGGAAGGGGAATTAAAAGTGCAAATCCCCCGCAGTGGGATGAGTTAGGCATGCTTGAAGTACAGCAAGGAGTACTAGAGGACAAGTCCTAGGGAATGAGGCCAGGGTGGTATTCCGGCCAAATCACTGGTCTTAGGAGACCACTATTAACATTTTGGATTTTATTCTACATGTGAAGGGAAGCTGCCTAATTCTCAGAACAAACCATACAGATAGGAATTCATCCTATTTTACAGAAGTAGAAAATGAAGGTCAGAGAGGTTAAATAACCGACCCAAGGTCACACAGCTCACAAGTAGTGAGTCTGTAACAGAACAGGAGTCTGTTTCTGTCTCCATCGGTGCCCTTTCCCCTCTACGTTACTGGGCCACAGGGATCCTGGGACCCAGCCCTAAGCCTCCTGAAGGTACCAGGTCTCCCCAAGGGGGAGAATGACACTCAGGGGCTGCTTCCACCTCAAGGGCCCAGCTCCCCAGCCCAGAGCTGTGTGGTCTGAGAAGGTGTTTAAACTTTTATGATTGTTCTGATTGCCCAGAGATAGTGAAGGGCCCTTCTCTCCAGGAAAGGATCCATTTCCCCAGTTCTGTGTGCATTTCCAGCCTAACTGCCTTCCTCCCCCAGAGGCCCAGGGCAGGCCTCGTACATGCATCCTCCCCCCAGTGCACACTGGGTTAGGTTTCTCCCTTTGTGGTAGTTTGCAAGATGACCATGTTCTGCTTATCAGTTTAGACTGGCTCTCCCGGTGGTCCCCCTTCTCCTTGGAATCAATGTCTCCACCCCTACCCCACCCCAGCCTGGGCTCAATCACCAAACGGAACACTGGCAAGAATATTAGTGGTAAGTACTGGATCATTGTGCTCTCAACCAACACTGATGTCTTTTTGTTGCATGTGTGAGGTAGTATAGGTTTTTTAAGATTTTTTTTTTTTTAACTAATCTCTACACCCAATGTGGGGCTCAAACTCACAACCTCAAGATCCAAGAGATACATGTTCTACCAACTAAGACAGCCAGGCGGCGCCCCTGTGTGAGTATTATTAAACCTGTTTTACAGATGAGGCTTCGTGAAGTTCAGGGGCCTGTCTATGGTCATAAACCTAATAAGTGGCAGGACCAGAATTATAGTACCCCCTTCTATCTGATTCCAGAGTGTATTTGGGGGGGGGCATATATATGTATTATATATATATGTGTTGTGTGTATGTGTATTTCTATGTATCTATACAGAGTGGTTTGAATTCATACAGAGCAGACTATAGAAAGGGGCTCATCTCATGTGTACAGCTGGTGAATCTTTACAAACTAGACACACCCATGTAACCAGCATCCACATTCCCAAAACAGAACATTCCAGCCCTCCTCGTGTACCTGTTCAGCCACTACTCACCTCCCAGGGCTAATCACTACCCTGACTCCTAAGAGCCAAGATTAGTCTTGCCTGTTGTTGGATTTGGTAGAAATAAAATCAGATACTATGTATTATTTTGTATATTGCTTCTTTTGTTCAGCATTCTGTTCGTGAGGTTCCTGTGTGTAGTGGCCGCTGGTGCTTTTTCCTGGCTGGGTAGTATTCCACTGGTGACCACTCCATCCCCTGAGCCATTCTGCAGCTGAAGGACACTTGTATTGTTTCATTTTGGAGATGTCATGAATGAAGCTGCTAGAAACACTGTTATTTATTTACAGCAGTAAAATACATATAACATAGAAGTTACTATTTTAACCATTTTAAAAATAGACAACTTTTTTTAAAGATTTTATTTATTTGGGGTGCCTGTGTGGCTCAGTCATTGGGTGTCTTCCTTCGGCTGGGGTCATGTTCCCGGCATCCTGGGATCCAGCCCCATATTGGGCTCTCGGCTCGGTGGCAGCCTGCTTCTCCCTCTCCAGCTCCCCCTGCTTGTGTTCCCTCTTTGCTATTTTTATTTATTTATAACAGAGAGAAGCAGGAGGAACAGCAGGCAGAGGAAGCAGGAGAATCAGGCTTCCCCACTGAGCAAGGAGCCCGATGTGGGGCTCCACCCCAGGACCCTGGGATCATGACCTGAGCTAAAGGCAGATGCCCAACTGACTGAGCCACCTAGGTGCTTTGCTGTTTAAATCAGTTTTAGGTTCATAGCAAAATTGAGTGGAAAGTACAGAGATTGTCATATACCGCATCCCCACCCCCACTCTCAACATCCCTCACCAGAGTGGTATATTTGTTACAATCCATTCCTTCACATCAATACAACATTATTACTCAAAGTCCATAGTTTACACTAGGATTCACTCTTGGAGTTGTATAATCTGTGGTTTTTGGCAATGTAGAAAGACACGTGCCTACCATCATGGTCTTATACAGAATAGTTTCACTGCCCTCAAAACCCTCTGTGCCCTGTCTCTTCATCCCTCCCCCATCCCTAACCCCTGGCAACCACTGGTCTTTTTACCACCTTCATGGTTTTGTCTTTTCCAAATGTTATATAATTGGTATCATCACATAGCCTTTTCAGATTGGCATCTTTCACTTAGTAATAGACATTTATGTTTCCTACATGTCTTTTAGTGGCTTGATAACTGAATAATAGTATATTGTCTGGATGGACCACAGTTGATGCATCTACCTGCTGAAGGACATCTTGCTTCCAAGTTTCAGCAATTATAGATAAAGCTGCTATAAAATCTACTTGCAGGCTTTTATGTAGACATTAGTTTTCAGCACATTTGGGTAAATACCTAGAGGCATGATTGCTGAATCATACAGTAAGAGTATGTTTAGTTTTTGATTTTTTTTAAAGATTTTTATTTATTTATTTGACAGAGAAAGAGACAGCAAGAGAAGGAACACAAGCAGGGGGAGTAGGAAAGGAAGAAGCAGGTTCCCTGCTGAGCATGGAGCCCAATGCAGGGCTCAATCCCAGAACCCTGGGATCATGACTTGTGCCAAAGGCAGATGCTTAATGACTGAGCCACCTAGGTGTCCATGTTTAGTTTTATGAGAAACCACCAAACCCTTCAAAAGTAACTATAGTATTTGCATTCCTATCAGCAGTGAATGAGCGTTCCTGTTGCTCCACATCTTCACCAGCATTTGGTGTTGTCGGTGTTTTGGATCTTAGCAATTCTACTAGGTAGGTAATGGTATACTGTTTTAATTTGCGATTTCCTAATGACTTGACGTTGAGCATCATTTCATAGTTTAGTCATCATCAATATATCTTGTTTGGTGAGGTGTCTATTCAGGTCTTGGCCTCTTTTTAAAATTGGGCTGTTTGGTTCTTTTTTTATTGTCAAGGTTTTTTTTTTTAAGATTTTATTTATTTGACAGAGAGAAACACAGCCATAGAGGGAACATAAGCAGGGGGAGTGAGAGAGGGAGAAGCAGGCTTCCCGCCAAGCAGGAAGCCCTATGTGGGGCTCGATCCTAGGTCTCCAGGATCAGGACCTGAGCCAAAAGTGTCTTAGAGCAGAAGTTTTTAATTGTCATGAAGTTCATCTTATCGATTCTTTTATGATTCATGCCTTTGATGTTGTACCCCAAAATCATCTTCATAACCAAGAAAAAAAATCTATTTTTTTCCTATCTCCTAAGAGTTTTATAGTTTTGTATTTTATATTTAAGTCCTTGGTCCATTTTGTGTTGATTTTTGTGAAAGGTGTGAGGTCTGAGTCTAGATTTTTTTTTATAGAGATTTTATTTATTTGAGGGTGCCTGGGTGGTTCAGTGGGTTAAAGCCTCTGCCTTTGGCTCAGGTCATGATCCCAGGGTCCTGAGGTCGAGGCTCACATGGGGCTCTCTGCTCAGCAGGGAGCCTGTTTCCTCTGCTTTCCCTGCCTGCCTCTCTGCCTACTTGTGATCTCTCTCTCTGTCAGATAAATAAATAAAATCTTAAGGGGCGCCTGAGTGGCTCAGTTGGTTAAGCAACTGCCTTCGGCTCAGAGTCAGGGGTTCAAGCCCAGCATTGGGCTGCCTGCTTGGCGGGAAGCCTGCTTCTCCCTATCTCACTCCCCCTGCTTGTGTTCCCTCTCTGGCTGTGTTTCTCTCTGTCAAATAAATAAAATCTTTAAAAAATAAAAAAAATAAAATCTTAAGAAAAGATTTTATTTATTTGAGAGAGAGAGAGAGCATGAGAGGGAAAAGGTCAGAGGGAGAAGCACACCCCCCACTGAGCAGGGAGCCCAGCATGGGACTTGATCCCAGGACTCCAGGATCATGACCTAAGCCAAAGGCAGTTGCTCAACCAACTGAGCCACCCAGGCACTCCAAGTTTTTTTGTTTTGTTTTGCATATGGATGTCCCGTTGTTCCATAACCATTTGTTGAAAAGATTATGTCTGTCCCATTATACTGCTTTTGCTCCTTTATCAAAGATCAGTTGACTATATTTATATGGGTCTATTTCTAGACTCTCTATACTGTTCCATTGATCTATCTGTGTGTCTATTCTTTCATCAAAACCACACCATCTTGATTATGATGGCTTTAGAGTAGGTCTTGAAGTTGGGCAGTGTCAGTCCTCCGACGGTGTTTCCTTCAATACCATGTCGGCTGTTTCACACAGCAAAAGTGACGGAGCTGGATCTGGACCCAGCCATGAGTCACTCTGACTTTTGGACGCCCATCCAGGATACTTTCTTCACATACAATCATATATTTGCTTTTGTTTGTGCACGAATATTAACCTACTGCAACTTTATTCTGTCCCTTGTTTTTACCCAAACCATTTGGGAGGTCATTCCATACCTTTACATAACTTTTGTATAGAGACACATACAAGCATACAATGCCTTTTTCCCTACCACAGGGTGTCCTGTTGAGCCCAGCTCTGGAATGGTTTGGCCAGTTCCCTATGGAAGGGTATTTAGGGTATTTTCAGTTTTGCTTCTAGGAACTATCTACAAACTAGGATCTTTGCTCCCTTCTACCAGTCATATCTATAGAAGAAATTTCTCCTGGGTCCCCCCCAAAAAAAATGCTTTTTAAAATCTGAACTTTGCCAAACTCTTCTTGAAGGAGGCTATCCCATGTGAGTGGCAGAGGCTGTTTTAAATTCAGAGTGCTTTAAGCCTTTGAAGGATGGAGAGGTGAGGAGATATGTTGCCCCGTTTGCCACCCCCTCTGGGCCTTGACCAACTTTCCCAGGCTCTTGGTTCAGGCCACACCGTTTGCCTAGAAGCCTGCTCACCTTGCACCTTTTCCAGAGAGCCCTTCCCAGCTCCGGTGGTCCTGCGTCACTCTCCATGGCCGCGCCCAGTTTTATTCCTTTATGACAATTACCACTAAATGAAATGATCTTATGTATTTACTTGTTGATTTCCTGTTTCCCCTACTCTGCAAAGGATGGGGGTTTTCCTTTTTTCTTTCTTTCTTCCTTTTTTTAAAGATTTTATTTATTTATTTGACAGAGAAAGCACAAGCAAGGGGAGCAGCAGGCTTCCAGCTGAGCAGGGAGCCCACCGTAGGGCTCAGTCCCAGGACCCTGGGGTCATGACCTGAACCGAAGCAGGTGACTATCACTATCCACTGAGCCATCCAGGTGCCCCAGGAGGTTTTCCTTTTCTCACTCAGCCACAGTACCCAGCCCCTAGGAATCACTTGTGGCATATTGCTGCTTCCCCTCTCCCAATCCCTACAATCCTGCTCTAATTTTCTCTCTAAAATGTATTCCCTTCCAACCAGATGCAGTTGACTTATTTATCATATGTATTGGGTGTTATAGAGTGTTAGCTCTAGCAGGGCCAGGATTCTGTTTGTTCACTGTTGCATCTCAACAGCTTAGATGGCACAAGGTGCGTAGTAAGTGCTGCACAATTACTCGTTCAAAGAAAAAAAGACAAAGAAGGAGGAAGGCAGGAAGGAAGAAAGAAGGGGGAAAATGAAGGAAGGAAAGAAGAAAGCAAAGATCATACCCCCCCACCCTCACGCTCTGTCAGGTTGTCCCTCCAAAGGAAAAGGCCCAGGGAAGGGCTGTGCCCTCCCCAGGTTGGGCCGGGGGGCCTCCACTTATGAAGCACAGAGCTGGAGGGCCCGGCTAGGCGGGAGGCGGGGCTCGTGGCAGCTGTGGGGAGGGCTAGCTCTGGCTCCGCCCCGGAGGCCCCGCCCCGCCCTGGGGGCCCCGCCCCACCCGTCAGCTGGCCTGGGCGCCCGCCCCGCCCGGCTCCGCTCCGACCTTGCCGCGGCGCAGCGGGTGTGGGAGGAGGGGAGGAGCGGCGGGGGGAGCGGAGCGAGTGCAGCGCCGGGCGCAGTCTCCAATGAGCCGCGCGGAACCTGCACCCCTGACGACCCGAACCCTCTGCGCCCCCTCCCCACGGCTCACCTGGTGCCAGGTAAGGTAACAGGTGAGAAGCGCGGTGCCCGGGATCCCCGAACACGTCGTTCTCAGGCCGAGGTGCCAAGCCCGGCACAGGCTGGGGGCGTTTGGGTCCCCCTGCTTCAGCGGTGGAGTAGGCATCACCGTTGAAGGTGCCAGCCTTCTGGGAGCCTTCTCGCTCCCGCCCCTGTCCTCAGGCGCCCTCAGCTGCAGGTCCCAGCCCCCCATCCCCGCAGCAGCATCCTTTTCACGGCCCGCAGGGCCAGTGTTGCTTTTTTTTTTTTTTTTTTTAACTCCTCAAGCGCCGCTGCCTCTTGGAAAATGGTGGGGGTGCCTTTTGGGGAGGATCCTGGGATGGCTGTTCTCCCCCAGGAACAGCCTGGTGAGACTTTCCAGAGCTCCCCATGTTCTACAGCAGTGCCTGCGCCCGGGTCCTGAGCACCCTGGCTGTGGCAGAAGCCTGGGGCCCGACCTGGGCCTGAAGATCTTGGCAAACCTTTCCCCTCAGTCTCCCCCTCTGGTCAGTGGGCTGACATTCCACACGCATCCACCCTGGCAGTAGGCCTGTGGGTTCCCAGGGGCTCCTCCCTTATTTCTTGGTCTGTGTTTAAACAGAATGCCACCTTCCCCCACCTGATGTCATTTAAGATAGCGTTAAGCTGGCCTGACAGGATTCACTCCTCTGCCCTCGGCTGGCCTCCGTGCCTGCTTCAGAGGGCAGGTGGCAAGTGACCGGAGGACAGTTGTAGGAAGGCCACCGTAGTTCCCCAGGTCGCCTTCGCCTAGAGGCACGAGTTACCTGAAACAACTTTCCCAGGTCTCTGAGAGACCTCAAATCCCAGCGTGAGATGCGGCGGGCTGAGCAGGCTGGAGTCAGGATGGAACAAAGTGGGCCCAGACCCGTCCTGATGCTGCATCCAGAAACCAGCCCCCGTCTGTGACACCACCTTCTGTTAGCCAGTGTTTGCTGAGCAGTGAATGGGCTTTCCACCGCTGGGCGATGGCAGTTTGGGGTGAAAAGTTCACCAAGTTAGGAGTGGACCAAGCTGCTTGGGCCACCTAGGTCCTTGAGGACCCTTTTTTCATGGTCCCTGAATAGCCTGGGCACATGTTTCCCAGAGAGTCCAGTATTGGGTTTCAGTCCTGCCTTTGCCCATTCTCTGCATGCCACTTATCTTCTCCAGGACTCTATTTCCCCATCTGTAAACTGGGGGTGATTATGCGAGGACCTCGCACAACAGTGGCAAGGACGAACTCGAACAGGAGATGCTGGGCACTTAGCCCATTGTTTGGCAGTGAGTAGCACACCGTAAACAGTAGCTGTTACAGTTGTAATAATAATGGTCGTTTATTATCTCCTGGGTGTTGCGGACTTTCCTGCTGTGCGGCTGACAGCTGGGGGTGCCCCAGCCACCATTTCTGAGAGTAAAAGCCTTTGGCAGGACCCCCTGTGGAGATGGGGTCACTTGCTAACCCTGTGCCATTCCTTAGCATCTGGGGGCAAGCTGAGTTGCTCCTGTCTTCCCTGGGCCGTGTCACATCCTGGGCAGTGGCCGCCCTGGCCTCTGGCCACCACCTTGTCCTTGTCCCTGGGGCCACTCATCACCCATGTGCTCACACTTCGCCCTCCAGCTCCACCTGGCTGAGCTCAGCTGCATCCTCCAGTTAACGGAAGCTGGAGAGCAGGGCTGGGCCTCCAAGCAGCCCGATGGTCCTCACTCTCCCCTCCTCACAGCCTTGCCTGGTGGTCTTGTCCCCTTCACCCTCCTGCCCAGTGACTTTAAAAATACAGAGTAGCCTGTCTGCACCGAGGGCTGTAACCCGACCCGAGTTGGGTTCTGCTCCATCAGAGCCTGGAGTACGAGGACTCAGCACTTGGGGGTATGAGGCCACGGTTCTGTAGCTGCTCTGTCCTCAGCTCGCTGGGTGACTGTAGACAGGCTTCACCCTCTGCTTCTCTGTGCCTCAGTTTCTCCACCTATACAATGTGGTTCACATAGTCTGTGATGCTGGAGTGTGAAACTTTGCTTATTCTGGTGAAGATAGATAGCTGGTGTCCCCACGTTGGTGGCTGTCAAATGGGGTTGACGTCACCCCAAGCGGAGGGGTATAGGAAGAAGCTCCACCACTGCCTGGGAGTGGGGGCAGGAAGAGTGAGCCAGGTCCCTCAGCTGATCTCTGGCAGATCTGCCTCCTTTCTCGCTTCTGAACCCCAGCTCTCTTCCAGAGCCAAGGGACTCCTTGTGCCCACCGAGAGGTGAGCAACAGCCAAGGTGGCTGGCAGGGCCTGGGGAGCAGGCGGCGGCTTGGCCAGGAGACCTGGCGTGGCACTGGGCCAGGAGCATCCCTCCCTGGGCTCCGACTCACACTCACCCACTCGCTGGCTTCCCGAGGTCTCTGCATTGCAGCAGATGGGAGCCTTTGCTTGCAGCCCAGCTGGGGCTTGGGGTAGAGCAAGGGACTGGGCAGGGGCTGTCTGGTCCCACCAGCCCTTGCCCTCCCTCTCCTGTCCCCGGCCCCATTCATTCCTGGCTTCCCTTGGAGGCAGCTGCTGATGAGGGAGCCTTCTCTGGCACTGACTTGAGTCTGCCTGGAAGTGCTGGGCTCTAGGCGGGGCCCAGGCTCTGGGGCTGTCACACCTCTTGGTCCTTTCTGCATCTCAAACACCACCCTCCCCAGCATCATTAGGGGGTCTTGCCTACCCCCTGGAGAGGCTGTTTTGAAGTATTATGGCTTTGGAGTTGAGAGCACAGACTTCTGAACTCCATGGCCTGTGTTCACATCCCAGCTCTGCATTTCTAACTGTGTGATCTGGGGCAGCTCACTTAACCTCTCTGTGCCTCGGTTTTCTTGGCTATAAAATGGGAGTAATAATAGGCCCTAGTTCACAAGGTTCTTGTGAAGATTCAGGTATTTAAATCACATTCATGCATTTAAATCCTTAGACAAACACTCCCTATCAGCACTTGTTATATTGATCCCTGTTTCAGCTTCATAGTTTAGAGTCCAGATTCTGGAGCCACATAGCTCTGGGTTCAAATCCCAGCTCTGCTACCCAGCTGCGTAATCTTGCACAAGTTCGTAATGTCTCTGGGCTTCAATTTCTCCATCTGCTAAATGGGGTTGAGGATAGTACAAATCTCACAAGTTGTTTCAAGGATTAAATAAGGAAGCACATTAGTGCATAGCCTGTGTAAGAGACAGGGCCTGGGTCTCCTGTTTGGCTTACTCAGTAGGGTGTGTGACTCTTGATCTCAGGGTCATGAGTTCAAGCCCCATGTTGGGCATGGAACCTACTTAAAATATAAGATAAAATAAAATACTAATTAGAAAAGAATTTTAAAATTATATAAAAGGCCCGGCCCAGAGGAAGGGCTGTGTCATATAACCGTCTGGTTTTACTTACTAGGTACCTGCTATGTACCAGGCGTGCCGTACAAAGGTTGCAAGTTAGGTGCTGGGATCCTTCACATACTGGCCCAAGTCCTGGCTTGGGCCTTTGTTGGCAGATATGGGACACATGCTTTTGCCTCTCTGTGCCTCAGTTTCTCCAACTATATATAGGGATGTGGAAGCAACTGCCTCATGGGGTTTGTGGGAGTTCTGTCACTCCAGAGCATGAGCCACTACTCTTTGGGCACCAGAGCTTTAGGGGAGAGGGTCTCTTGAGCTGACCCCCTTCCCAGTCATTACTCAGAGTGACCCCTGCTGACATTCCATGCCTTGCCTTTCCACTTGGGGACTCCAGAACTTTGCCCATTTTGCAGATTTGATGACAAAGACCCCAGGAAGAACAGGGATGGACCCAAGTTGAGAGGTAGGGCTTAGAGGCACACCCCCAGTCCAGTCCCCGTCCTGTCCCAGATAGGCCCCACTTATAAACATTGCCACCAGGTCCACATCCTGCAGTGCCCCTGTAGCTCCTGGGGCCTCCTAGGCCCTGGCTCAGTTCCAAAGGGCCCAGTGTGGGGGGTGCTTTAGGACAAAGCAGAAAGCCAAAAGGGCCTAGGTCAGGGGTGAAGGGCAACCTGGGCTGAAGGAAAATATTCTGGAAACTTATAGTCAGATGTGAAAGACCCTGGGTTGCTCAAGAGCCTGTGGCCAGCCCCCTGCCCCCACCCTCACCTTTTGGTCTAAGGCCAGAGTTGAGGAGGAAAGCAGTAAACAAGCATGTATTATGCACCCATTGTATACAGTGTTAAAAACCAACAGCAATTATTATGTGCCAGGCACTGTGCCCAGAACAGATATTTATGCACTGGACCTCATGGTGTTTTGGAAACGGGAGGGGAGGCATCTGGGTGGCTCAGTCATTGAGCATCTGCCTTCGGCTCAGGTCATGATCCCGGAGTCCTGGGATCCAGCCCCACATCAGGCTCCCTGCTCTGCGGGAGCTTCTTACTCTCTCACTCCCCCTGCTTATGTTCCCCTCTCTAGCTGTGTCTCTCTCTGTCAAATAAATAAATCTTAAAAAAAAAAAATGAGGAAATGGGGTCAAAGAAATTAGTCATAATGCTATAGTAGTAATGCATAGTAGTACTAGTACTCGTTCTAGTTACTAGTAATAAATACAACGCTGTTTATTGCACTCTGCTTACCTCGATTGCATCTGCAAGGTCCTCCAGATGCCGGCACCTCACCTCCCTGACCCTGTGGGATCCCTCAAGCACATTGGCACCCTCCTACCTCAGGGCCGTCGCACTGTCTGTTCCACCCACAGACGCTTCCCCCCAGATATCCACGGTGGACTCCCTCACCTCTTCTCAGGATTGAACAGGTGTGACCTTCACAGCGAGGTCTTCCCTGGACCCCCTCTTTACAGCCTCTCACGCCATCACCCCCCATCCCCTGCACCGCATTCTTTCCCCCCCAGCCCTTAGCTCTTAACATACTGGATCATGTACTTAGTGTGTTTGTCTGTCTCTGACTTGGGTAGGTCCTCTCCACAAAATCGGGGATCTTTGTATTTGTTCACTGTTAAATCCCAACACAGGACAGAGTCTGGCGCGCCCAGTAACCACTGGTTCTCAGGAAACATTCCTTGAATGAATGGGATTTTCACACCAGGCCTGTGACTTCAGTACTCCCAGATGGGGAGACCGAGGCACATAGCCAAGAAGTCATAAACCTGAACCCCTTGCCCTTTCGCCCCCTATAGGTCTGGCCTCGCCCCACGGACCATGGCCTTGCCCCCGTGAGCTAGAGCCTGCTCCTCGGCCCCTGCCCACCTCCAGCCAGCGGGATGCAGCTGTGGAAAGCAGTGGTGGTGACCCTGGCCTTCATGAGCATGGACGTCGGCATGACCACGGCCATCTACACCCTCAGCCACCTGGACCGTAGCCTGCTGGAGGACATCCGCCATTTCAACATCTTCGACTCGGTGCTGGACCTCTGGGCGGCCTGCCTCTACCGCAGCTGCCTGCTGTTGGGAGCCACCATTGGCGTGGCCAAGAACAGCGCCCTGGGGCCCCGGCGGCTTCGGGCCTCCTGGACGGTCATCGCCCTCGTGTGCCTCTTTGCAGGCATCTACACCATGGTGAAGCTGCTGCTCTTCTCCGAGGTCCGCAAGCCAGTCCGGGACCCGTGGTTCTGGGCCCTCTTCGTGTGGACTTACATCTCGCTCGCCGCTTCCTTCGTGCTCTGGTGGCTGCTGTCCACGGTGCGCCCGGGTGCCAAGGCCCTGGAGCCGGGGGCCGAGGCCGAGGCCGAGGCCTTCCCTGGGGAGCCCCGGCCCCCTCGTGAGCAGGCATCCGGAGCCACACTACAAAAGCTGCTGTCCTACACCAAGCCTGATGTGGCCTTCCTCGTGGCAGCCTCCTTCTTCCTCATCGTGGCGGCTCTGGGTAAGTGAAGAGCTAAGGGACCTGGCAGGCACCCCGGAAAGCAATTTGGGGGTATTGTATAACCCGGGGGGCCCCCAGGGCGCTGTTCTTGACCACACATCATTCCTCTTAAATCTTTTAACATTTTAGTCACATGGTCCAAACATCAAATTGACGTGAAGAGGTAAATATTGAGAATGTCATTCCCAGTTCCACGTCTGAGTACCCTGCTCTCCCTGCTGAGGGCCAACTACAGGAAAATGTTCCAGAAGCTTCCAAGTGGGTGTGAAACCACTTGTATTCATTTCTTATATATTCTCCCAGTGTTTCCTGATGGAAGCTACACAAGCGAAAACCTCTCACCACCTCTCACATGTTATTCCATGTCTTCTTTTTACCACTCAATGACACGATTAGAAATTTCCAGTCAGTACCTCATTCCTCTATTTGGGTGCGTAATAGTCCCCTGTGAGGCCAGTCCAGAGATTATTTAGTTGGTTTGCTTTTATTGGCCCCTCGAGTTGTTTTGAGTCTTTCCTTTTACAGTAAATAACCTTGTTCGGACACATTCCGGGCCAATGTGGGTGAATTCATGGAGGTGGGATCACTGGGTCAAACAAAGCATTTTTTGTAATGAAGCAGACTATGCTAGAGACCATCAGAATCCGCTGTCTGTGGTGAGAGTTAAGTAGGTGTGGTGAAACTTCTCTTTTAGGTACGTGTGCCTACACGTAAGTGTGTCCAGGTTTGTCATGTAAAATGTAGTTGCTACGGTTGGTTCTGCCCCAATAGTGTGAAAGCGCTTGCGCAGACAGGATGGCTGGGAAGGTGACATCTCAAGGCCAAAATTCCATGGGTTCTGGGGGCCACAAGCCACTTACCTGGCTGTGTGCTTGTGGGCAAGTCATTGGACCTTCCAGAGGCTCGCTTCTGTGAAATGGGGATTGTTAACATCCCCCATGTTTCATGACATTGGAAAGCTTGAATAAAACGTGTAGGAGAAGGGCACGTTTGGAGCTTGGTCCAATATGGTCAGTGCTCAGCAATGGTAGCCGCTCTGAGTCATTACATGTTTAACAGACAGTGCCTGGGAGTGGCCCCAAAGCCAGACTGTTCTCAGAGAGGACAGGGAAGCCCCAGAACTGACCCCTTTCCTCTCATTAGTGACCCTCTGCCCTCTCAGTCCCAAACCCTCGACTGCTGTGTGAGTTTATGCAAGTTACTTAACCTCTCTGGGTCTCAATCTCCTCATCTGTAAAATGGGGATAGTAACAGTACCTATCACAATAGGGGCTTATGGGGTTCAGTAAGCTAAAATGAATAAGATACTGCAGACAGCTCCTGGCACCTAGGACACTCACAATAGATTTTAGTGGCGTGAGTGTTGGGATGACCCTTTCCATTTAACCAGATAGTTTCTCCTGCTCATGTTTCAAGGTCCCAATATCCCCTCCTCTGAGAAACCTTCTTGAATTATACTGGCTGTGATTCTTTATCTGTTCCTCAGTTGTAGCACTGGTGACATGAAAATCATGTGTCCACAGTCCTGTCTCTCCCACCAGGCTTTGAGCCCCTTTGGGCCGTTTGGGCCAGGTCTGACTCATCCCAGGTCCCCCCCATCCGCCCCACAACCTGGTACAGAGGCAAGCTCACAGAATGAATGAACACATGACCATCTTCCCTGTGTGGGCAGATGTCACCCATGACCTTGTTTCCCCCTCCTGCTGGGGCCCTGTAGTCAGCGGCTATGTCCTCGGGGAATACAGATGTCCTAAAATACAGCTAAGTGGAGTCTGCCAGCCGACAGGAGTGCGCCGTCGAGGTTAAGGGCCTGGACTGGAGATCAGGCCCCCAACCACACTGATCACCTGAGGCAAGGTTACGGAGCCTGGCCGAGCGTCAGCTTCTCATCCCGAAAGTGGGGTTTCCCTGGGCTCTTGTGAGAGTTGGGTGAGCCGGAGCGTGGTGCGGGCATAAGTGAGTACTTCACACAAGTTAGGGGCCGTAACTACTGATAATTATTCTCAGTCATCAAGCCCCCAGGTGGGGTCAGCTTTTTCTGAAATCTCATGATCTAAAGGAAAAACTGCCCATTTTGAAAAAAGGTTAGTTTTAGTCTGGAGCATCTCTTAGTACATTGCAATTCTTTTATATTGGATTTCACAGCAACCCAACTAGGAAACCTTGGGCAAGTACCTTAGCCTTGATTTCCTCATCTGTAAAATGGGAAGAATGGTGATACCACACCTATGAGATTATTTGAGATTTAGAAGAGATGAGGGAGCAGATAGCCAGGGTAACAATGCTCTAGGCAGAGGAAACAGCCCATGCAAAGGTCCTGAGGCAGGAAAGTACCTGGTTGTGAAAGGAAAACCAGAGGCCAACACAGCTGCAGTGGTGGGCGGAGTAAGCAGAAAGAGAGTAGAAGATGAAGTCGGGATAGTAGCAGGTGCCTGGTCATGTAAGGTACTACTGGCCACTGCAAGGGCTTTGATTTTTACCCTGAATGAGGTGGGAGCCTGAGGAGTTACAGGTCTGACCTGGGTTTCCTCCGGTCCCACTGTGTGCTGGGTGGAGAATAGGCTGATGGAGACAAGGGTGGCAGCAGGGAGAACCAGGAGTTGGCTGAGAAAGTCCAGGTGAGGTTGGAGACTTGAACCCAGGTGGGAGCGGTAGGGCAGTGAAGGAGATTGGTCTGGGGATACTGTTGACCCTTGAACAACATGAGGGATGATTGAAAATGCACGTGTGACTTTTTTTTTTTAGGATTTTATTTATTATTTATTTATGTATGTATGTATTTATTTATTTATTGGACAGAGAGAGACATAGCTAGAGAGGGAACACAAGCAGGCCGGGTGAGAGAAGGAGAAGCAGGTTTCCACTGAGCAGGGAGCCCGATGCGGGGCTCGGCCCCAGGACCGTAGATCATGACCTGAGCTGAAGGCAGATGCTTAATGACTGAGCCACCCAGGTACCCCACACTTTTGACTACCCAGGAGCTTAACTACTAATAGCCTACAGTTGACTGGAAACCTTGCTGGTCACATAAACAAGAGGTTAGCACGGATTTTATATGTCTTATGTATTATATGTTGTATTCTCACAATCAGGTGAGCTATAGGAAGGACAGTGTTGCAAAGAAAAATCATAAGGGGGGAACTCCTGGGTTGCTCAGTAGCTTAAGGATCTGTTTTCAGTTCAGGTCATGATCCCAGGATCCTGGGATCAAGCCCTGGATCAGGCTCCCTGCTCAGCAAGAAGCCTGCTTCTCCCTCTCTCCCTGCTCATGTTCTTTTTCTCTCTCAAAAAGAAAAAAAAGGGGGAAGAAAAATCATAAGAAAAATACATTTACAGTACTGTACCATATTTATAGAAAAAAACCCGCATGTAAGCAGACCTGCACAACCCGTGTATATCGAAAGTGGAGCGCTGGGATATGCCAGTGGATTGGAGAGTTTCATGTGATTCTTGCGCAGATTCAACAAGAGTTTGTGCACTTGTTTGGCACAATGCCAGTTACCCAGGAAGGGCCCCGTAGTGTCGGTTGTGCTTGTTAATATGTCATTGGTGTTTACTGGAGTCGAACTGCTCTTGGAGCTCGCCGATGCCCTTTTGTTCCCCACGGGTAAACTGAGGCTAAACTTCAGCTCAGGTGGACCTCACAGTGGTGTTGAGAGACCCCCTGCAGCCAAGGACCATGGGGACCAAGGCCCTCAAGTCGGCCACTTTGTGGTCCCTGTGCCATGACCAGCAGAGGGCAGCAGAACCCTACAGAAGGCCTCACTGTCCCGCAGAGCCCACCAGGACTCCTTCCAGGACCCTGGCTGCCTGGACAGTGAGGGCGCAGCCTGGTCTGACCACCTTCAGTTCCGCGTCCATCATTCCCACAAGATGAGAGTGGGCTTTCCGGGTTATTGGGAGGGAAGGGGATAGAAAGGATCCCCCAAATGGGAGGCCAGTTTGGGTTTGAGTCTTGGCCCTTCCTCTTAACTGCCCTGTCCTGGGTGACCTCAGGCAGATCACTCCACCTCTGAGTCTCCCATTCACCACTGTGAAATGGGGGTGACCTCCTGCTCGCCCCCTCTCCCCACCTTGCCCAGCATTGTTCTGAAGATACAGTAGGGCAATAGGTACGAAATCCTATGGCAAAATGTAAAGCACTCCACCAAAAGGGGCTGGATGTTAATTTCCAGCATTGCTTGGAACCAGCATAGCCACGTCTTCTGAGGTTCTAGAATGTGGACTCTGAGCTCTCCGCTGGCGACAAAAAGGTAGTGAACTTTGGCCCTGTGGCATGATGGGCCTCATCTCATCTTTCAGATCTACTGCCCTCATCTGTAAAATGGAGTGATGACAGGATGGGTGCCCGGTCTGTGCAGAGGGGACGAAGTCCTACGGCTCTGTATGCTCAGGCCGGCAGGCCGTTATTAGCAAGACCGCCCCAGTCTGTATCAATTGAATAACCCATGTTTCCTATGTTCCTGGTCTCTGAAAAGAGGGGCGCCTGAAGCAGCGCAGGCCCTCACCCCTCCTCCCACCATGGTGAGAAGCGGGAGCTTACCAGGAGAGAAAACCCCATCAGTGGACTGAGTGGGGCATGTGGTGTGCAGGCTTCCAGAGGCTCGGGAGGCAGGGTATGGGCTCCCCCCGGCTGCAGATGCTCCCTGAGCCGACCTTGTCTCCGGGCAGGAGAGACCTTCCTTCCCTACTACACCGGCCGGGCCATTGACGGCATCGTCATCCAGAAGAGCATGGAGCAGTTCAGCACGGCGGTCATTGTCATGTGCCTGCTGGCCGTCGGCAGGTAGCCTGCTCACACCCCACGCCCCGCCTCTCCAGGCCCACCGCAGGGGAAGGAGGTCAGGGAGGTAACCAACAACCAAACTGGCTTAGAACCCATATCCGCTGATTGAGTGCTGCCCTTGAGGCAGACCCTCTTGTCCCTAAAATTGGCTTCAGGCCTCAGGGTTCCCCTTGTACCCCCCTGGCTACTCTCCAAGTGGGAAACCAGGGATGGCCTTGTCTGTGCTGTTCTGGAAGGAAGAGGGGTCTGGCTGGCAGCATTGGGTCCCTCGTCCCCAGTAAACACAGTCCGTGTCTCCCCTCGTCTTGAGGACTCCAGCTGGGGAACAAGGGAGACTGCATGGTGGTGCCAGCCCTGGAAAGGGGCTCGAGGTTGGGTCCCTCCCTGTGTCTGCCCTGCCAGCAGCGGGAGGGCACAGCCGGGTTGTGGCTGTAGGTTGTTGCAAGGCCGTCGTGCTCTATATAACATCTCTTATCTGCAATTAGCTCATTTGCCGCAGGTATTCGGGGCGGCATTTTTACCCTCATATTTGCCAGACTGAACATTCGCCTTCGAAACCGTCTCTTCCGCTCACTGGTGTCCCAGGAGATGAGCTTCTTTGATGAGAATCGCACAGGTTGGTCCTCCCGGGGCCTGGGGTGACCTCTTGTGGGGGGCCCAGCCAGGGTGGGCTTGTCTCACGTTGGGGGATTCAGTGGCTGGCTTTTCCACGATCCTGTGTAGGAGAGAAACATCCCAGGAGGCCTGAGGCTGGGAAGCTGGCCTGCTGGCTGAGGTTTTAGTATGAGCTGTGGCCGCTGTAGGAGGGCCCTGGCCAGGCCACCCGAGATCCCTGTAGGAGCCAAGGCCTGGCTTTCCACTGCTCTTTCGGAACCACAAAGGCCAGGACTACCCAAGCCTGGGGCCCAAGAGGCTCAGCTCCAAGGGGGTGTGAGGGGCGGGGTGCAGGGCCCTGCAGTATCTGGCCAGGACCCCAGGCTCTGAGACAGATCAGCCCTGGCTCCACCACTTGCTAACTCAGCCCCTCGGAGCCTCTGTTTTCTCATCTCAAAAATAGGGATGATAGTAGGAACCGAGTGCTGAAAGTTTCTCCTCCCCCCAGCTCAGATGATTGTTTCTCCCTGAGGGAAGGGGGGACGGTTATCCCCTCTGCCAGTGACAGGGAGGAGTGGTGGGTTTGGTTCTAGCTCAGGGACCGGCCGTGTGGCACCCCCTGAACCCTCCCTTTCTGCCAGGGGATGTGATGTCTGGAGATGCTGGTGCCAGGGCTAGGCTCAGAGCAGCCCTCTAGGGGCGTCGGCTCTCCCCTCCCTCCCCACCCAGAAGGGAAGGGAGGTCTGGGCTCCCTGCTGCCTGTCTCCTTGCCCCCAGCCACGGTGGCCCCGTTGCCCCGGTGGGAACTGAGCTGCCTGTGTTCCAGGCGACCTCATCTCCCGCCTCACCTCGGACACCACCATGGTCAGCGACTTGGTCTCCCAGAATATCAACATTTTCCTGCGGAACACAGTGAAGGTTACGGGCGTGGTGGTCTTCATGTTCAGCCTCTCGTGGCAGCTGTCCTTGGTCACCTTCATGGGCTTCCCCATCATCATGATGGTGTCCGACATCTACGGCCAGTACTACAAGGTAGGCCCGGCCGGGCCCCTGCTGGGCGCTGCGGACTGCTCCGGAGTGAGGGAGGAGCCCCCCGAGGGGCTCGGGGGCTGCCGAAGGGCTCATCCACCTTACATTCGGTCACTCAGGGGGTCCTTAGGAAGCGCATCCTAATCCCAGGTACCAGGGCCCATCAGTGGGACAGAGAAGTTTCTGCCTTCAAGGGGCTCATGTTCTAGTGGAAGATGATAAGTGACAGCAACAACAGCGACAGTATAGGATATGATGAAAGGTGGTGGGTGCTAAGGAGGAAAATAAAGTGGGGGAGGGAGCATGACAGGTGGCTGTCACTTTAAACTGGTCCTCCTGAGGAGGTGACACTTGAGCCAAGAGGTGGACCTCTCCGGGAAGTGTGTTCTAGGCTGGGGCAGCCAGTGCCAAGGCCTTGAGGTGGGAATGTGCCTGGTATGTTGGAGGAGCCTCAGGGAGGCCGGTGGGGTTGGGGCGCGGGTGAGGGGGCGCCAGAGGGAATGGAGGGGGCTCGGCCTGGGAGAGAGGCCCTCCCCCACGAAGCAGCTGTGGGCAGGCAGTGGGGCCCTCTGGCCGCTCCTTGGTGCGGGCCTGACGAGCGAGACCCCTGCCTCACCCCTGGTGGACGGTCCTGAGCCGCAAGCCACTGAGGCTGGGTTCAGAGAGGTGCAGGAGGCTCCTTCCCTGGGGACAGGCCTGGGGACAGGGGACCTCCTGAGCCGGAGTGACCCGCTCACTTAGAACCTTTGGTATGCATGGCCTGAGGCCAGCCGCCAAGTGCATTTATTCCCCACAACATGCGGTGCTTTCCGGCAGAGCCCCCCACCCAGGAGGGCCCTCTCCCCCGTGATTCTGGGTCAACGGGCCTCTGTTTTCCTCCCTGAGTAGAAAGAGTAAATATATGAGTTGGAGCCATTTCCCTTCCTCTGCTCCCCACCCCGCCCTTCCTGCCTTCCGGCCAGCCCCCAGGACAGGGCAGGAAGCCCCGGAGCTTCCCCCATGACTCCCCCCACCCCCCCACCTCAGGCCCTGCCTTCAAATTCAGTTGCGCAGGACCCCGAGGAAGCTGTCTAGCTGTCCTGCTGGTACCTGAATGTGTTGAATACAGCCGCCAGCCACCGAGGCACCACTGCAAGCCACACACACACTGCCCACAGCCTGACATGACTCAGGACACAGAAGGGCTCCACCCGAGATACCAGAACATGCTGCCTGCTCCCGATGGCCTCAGCAAGACGTCACGGTCATGAGACGCGCCCTTGCAGGACCCTGGCCTGGCCAATCGGGCAACCTCCCTCGACGTTCTGACAATCTGAGGATATTAGCTATTGATTGACAAGGCCTGTACAGCTCTGCCCAGAGGCCGCTTCCAGAACTTTGGTGGGCAGCAGTCTGATGGTCTGACACCTGGGATGGCTTCTCAGCTGTCTGTGCCCAGTCATGTACACACACACAGTGCAGCCAGATTTCACAGCCCTCCACCACCATCTAGAACTTGGCTAGGAGTTCTGGATCTCTGTGCCAGTCCTCAGGCACTACCATAGTTTAATGTATATTAATAATGTAAATGGCACCTCCTTAATACTTAGTGTTTCTTGTATTATGTGCAACCTAAACAACCACCCAGGGCATCCCTGTCTTATACCATCACGGGATCAGGTGTTGAGGCTCCTTTTCTAAGAGGATTACCAAACTGAGTGTTTGTGAGCCACCGTTAAGTACTGGAGAGGACTTCATGATCACTCCCCCATCCCTTGGGAGCTGAAACCTCAGGAGCTCACCCAAGAACTCAACTAGAGTCTATTCTCTGAGTCTGTCAAATGAAGCTAGAAGGCATGGAGGAGTGCGGGGCGGGGGCAGGGTTGGTCTTATCCTTTTGTCCTTGGACTCTGTGCATAGAGCTGGCACTAACGGAAGGTAGAAAAACCCGGAGTGGCTGAGGGGCCATTCGATAGTGAGACTGTCTGCTTTAGGGTCTCCTCCCTCCTGTCCCCGCCCCTGCCCACAGAGGCTCTCCAAAGAGGTCCAGAATGCCCTGGCAAGGGCCAGCAGCACAGCCGAGGAGACCATCAGCGCCATGAAGACCGTGCGGAGCTTTGCCAACGAGGAGGAAGAGGCAGACGTGTACTCACGGAAGCTACAACAAGTGTACAAGCTGAACAGGAAGGAGGCCGCAGCCTACACGTACTATGTCTGGGGCAGCGGGGTATGTACCCCTGGCCGGGCAGGTCTGACTGTCGGGGGGCAGGACCCAAAGGTGGGGGATCCCCTGACCGGGACGCGAGCCTTGGTCCCTCCATGTTGGTGTCGAGCTGGTCACACTTCACTCTATTCTGCCCCTCTTTCTGCTTGTCTGGGGGGAAATCCTTCTGGAAAAGAATACATCTTCCCAGTGGAATGTCCTCATGGGGCACCTGCTCTTTCCCTCTCACCTGGGCATGGGGGGCCGGGGCAACATCTCAGCTGGGGAAACGTCCTCGCCCCGGAAGGGAGTCACCCTGAGGCCCGCGGAACCCAGCCTAGGCTGCTCTCAAAGCACACACACCCCATCAGCATGTCGGGCTCACTCCCTGGGGGTGAGTCACAGCCCCTCCCTGGAGAACGGGGAGTGCGGGGAGCCCGTTGCTGTCTATTGGCCACGTCTGGGAGGCGGGCACATTGGGGCATAGCTGGGGTAGGTAAGAGAAGGGCTCGGAGTTTAGGGAGAAGGAAAGGAGCAGTGATCAACCAGGGGACCAGGGGACAGGGCAAGCTACCCCTCAAGAGTACCCAGCCAGAGAGAAGGGGCCTGAAACCCAGCTCAGCTAGCCAAGCCTCTCAGTGGTCTGCCCACCCGCATGGGTGCCTTTTGCCCCCGACACAAAGGCTCTGTGGTCTAACTCTAACCCAGCCAGGACCCTGGGGCGGGCAGAGGCGGTGGGAGGCAAGGGTGCCCTGGACACGGCCCCTCCTTCAGGGAACCTGGTGGGGACAGGAAACAGACCCCGTCATCCTACCCTGCCTGGCTTGCTGTGTGACCTTCAGTGCACTGAACCTCCCTGAGCCTCGCTCTTTCCAGGGAGAAGGAAGGCTAACAGCTCGTGGCCGGCCTGGCTACGCGCTAGGCATTGTGTGTGTGTGTGTGCCATGGCTTCACAAAGAAAGCCTTGTTCTCCGCCAGGCCCATTGCTCCCTCCAGCTGGGGGCCTCTGCGGGAAAGAAGTCCAGGGCCGGGGAGCGGGAGGGCATGAGTGACAGCGGGGCACCAGCCTGTCGGAGGACATCCCTGTCTGGCTGGAGTTTCGGTCTGTGGCTGGGAGAGCACAGCCCACAGCTGCTCCCCCCTCCCCCTGCAGCCTGGGGGGTGGGTGGGATGGGGAATGGGGGGCATGGGGGGGCCTGAGCCAAGGCCACTGTGACCCAGCCCCTCCTTCCCTCTACGCCTAGCTCACGCTGCTGGTCGTCCAAGTCAGTATCCTCTATTACGGTGGCCACCTTGTCATCTCGGGGCAGATGACCAGCGGCAACCTCATCTCCTTCATTATCTACGAGTTTGTCCTGGGAGACTGTATGGAGGTGAGGGGCTGGCTTGGGGAGGGGGTCCTGGGGAGCTGGGGGGATGGGGAAGAGGGATGTAAAGGGGGGGATGCTCCACGGTGACAGAGGGGGTATTTCTTTCTAAGTAGGTGGGGGAGAGAACATAATAGCAACGATGACAGTGATATTACCAAGTGGCTCCCACAGCTCCATTTCCTAAGTAAAGTGACAGGGACAAGGATGTTTCAGGAAACACCCCAAAGAACACCATGAGGGTCTTAGTTATTCTACCTCCTGTTTCTCAGAAACAGCAGCTGAGTCTCGGAGCGCTTAAGGGACTGGCCCACCACGTTGGTGGGGGGACTCGGGTTCAAAACGAGATGGACCTGATTTTATTTTAACCCACTTAATTTTTTTAAGTATATTTTTTAAAGATTTTCTTTATGGGTGCCTGGGTGGCTCAGTGGGTTAAAGCCTCTGCCTTCGGCTCAGGTCATGATCTCAGGGTTCTGGGATTGAGGCCCACGTTGGGTTCTCTGCTCGGCAGGGAGCCTGCCTCTTCCTCTCTCTCTGCCTGTCTCTGCCTGCTCGTGATCTCTCCCTCTGTCAAATAAATAAATAAATAAATAAATAAATAAATAAATAAATAAAATCTTTAAAAAAAATAAAAGAATTGCAAAAAGAAGGAATGCTTGTGATTTAAAAAAATTTTATAAAGATTTTATTTATTTATTTGACAAAGAGACACACAGCGAGAGAGACAACACAAGTGGGGAGGGCGGGGTAGGAGAGGGAGAAGCAGGCTTCCTGCTGAGGACACTGGGATCCTGACCTGAGCTGAAGGCGTCTAGACGCTTAACGACTGAGCCACTCAGGTGCCCCTATTTTAACCCACTTTAAAGAGTTTAAAACGCCACCAGAAAAATGGGCTGTTTTATATTGCCTCAATTCAGGCTCCCTCAGGAGCCGACCCTGAGACAGGAAGCTGGGTGTTCCCGCCCAAGCAGGAGGATGCTTGGAGTAGGCACATTCACTCCCTGGCCCGGGGTCGGGCCTCTGGGTCCTCCAGCAATACGGTGCGGTGCGTGGTGGAGGCGGTGTTAGCATCTGCCAAGGGCGGTTAGAGGTCTGCCTGTCACTTGACACCACAGGTCCTGCCTCTGGGTCCTGCCTCTGGGAACCCCGCACAGACTCCCTCACGGGTGGGCAGAGGTGTGTCGAAGTGTCCTCCAATGGCCCCGGGTCAGGGATTGGGCCCACGTGGCCGATCCACGTTCCGGAAGCAGGAGTCTCAGCTATAGATATGAGGCGGATCTGCGGGTACCAGCGCGCAAGGGACCTGGGACGCGCTGTGAAGGAAGGGGAAGAGGGTGATCCCAGTGGCGTGGTTTTTACGTCTCAGAAATATTTATCACGTATGCACGTGTGTTTGTAAACGCACAGAGGAAGGTCTGCAGGATGCGGTTCGCAGATACTCGGAGCTACCTGTGGGGGGAGGCGGGGGGCACCACTGCCTGGTGCTTGTACCCTAACATGAGTGATACTGTCTTGATATGAGTAACAGTCTAACTGTGCTGGATTCCCCGGCCAGGCCCCTTGGTCACAGCACGCAGGGTCTAAACTCCCGCGCCGGCCGTGCCCGAGTTCAACACCTGGCCCAGCCGCTTCCCAGCCGTGTGACTGCGGAGGACTTGGGCTCTCTGTGCCTCAGTTTTCTCATTAGCAAAAAAAAAACAGATAATGTGGGGCGCCTGGGTGGCTCAGTTGGTTAAACGACTGCCTTCGGCTCAGGTCATGATCCCGGAGACCCGAGATCGAGCCCCACATCGGGCTCCCTGCTCTGCGGGAAGCCTTCTTCTCTCTCTCTCACTCCCCCTGTTGTGTTCCCTCTCGAGCTGTGTTTCTCTCTGTCAAATAAATAAATAAAATCTTTAAAAAAAAAAAAAACAGATAATGCTAAACCCTACCCCCGGTAACATATACAATGTTCCCAGTAACATGAGTCGTCATTATCACTCACGTTTATTGTGTATGTTCTTACACAAGGAGAGTGGATCGTGTGAATTAAGAGTTTTTAAAACCGAAATTTAAAAAAATGCCACGGCAGCCGAGAGAGAGGAATTCTGTTCAGAGTTCCTGTTCTGCCACATTCTGGCCAGTTCGTTTAATTTCCCTGCCCTTCCGTTTCCTGCTCTGGGGGGTTAGGGTACCCACCCCGCAGGACGGCGGTGAGATTTAGTGTAATGACTACAAGGCACTCATTCCTAATGTGTTCTCAGCAACGACTCAGTATTTCTTACTGCTGCTCTCGTGGTTTTTGTTTTTTAAGATTTTATTCATTTATTTGAGAGAGATAGAGAGAGAGAGAGAGAGAGAATGAACACGAGCAGGGGGAGTGGGAGAGGGAGAAGCAGACGCAGGGCTCCACCCCAGCTGAAGGCAGATGCTTAAGCCCGGAGCCATCCAGACGCCCTCCACTGCCCTCGTTTTGTCTGTCATCATTATCTGCTGTACTGCTGCGGGGGGCTCCTGGCAGTGTCCTGTGCACCCCCCCAGAACGGCTGCTCTCTGTACCCCTTTCATCTCCCAGCACCCATGGGGCGCTCAGCACGGGGGGGTCACAGGGACAGGAACATGTGTCTCCTCCCCCCGCAGTCCGTGGGCTCCGTCTATAGCGGCCTGATGCAGGGAGTGGGGGCCGCCGAGAAGGTGTTCGAGTTCATTGACCGGCAGCCAACCATGGTGCATGATGGGATCTTGGCCCCTGACCGCCTGGAGGGCCGGGTGGACTTCGAGAATGTGACCTTCACCTACCGAACTCGTCCCCACACCCAAGTCCTGCAGGTGAGAGGGGTGCCCGAGGCCCACCCACATCATCCCACCTTCCCTCGTCCCATCTCTGGCCTGCACACCAGGCCTCGAGGAGTGACCAGGATCACACAAGGCAGAGTTCTTATCCCTCCTGGGGTCTGGGCTGGAGTCAGGGAAGGCAGATCATTCCCAGACCGTTCCAGACCGTAAGTCAGTCAGGGAGGTGTGAAAGAAAGGTAGCTCCCAGGGATGGTGCTAAGTCAGGAGGGCTTCTCAGAGGAGAGGACATTGGAGCCGGGTCCTGATCAAGGGGAGGAGGCAACCAGCAAGTGGAACTGAGCATCAAGGTCCTGCCGAACCCTAGAAAGCATTCCAGGGCTGGCAGTGCCTAGCCATGGCAAAGGAGTATGGCTGGGCTAGGAAGGGTGCACGCCTGGGTCTGAGGCCCGGGCATCGGAGCCAGTGACCCCACACGGTGCCCACCTGTTCCTTGCAGAATGTCTCCTTCAGCCTGACCCCAGGAAAGGTGACTGCTCTCGTGGGGCCCTCAGGCAGCGGCAAGAGTTCCTGTGTCAACATCCTGGAGAACTTCTACCCCCTGGAGGGGGGCTGCGTGCTGTTGGACGGAAAGCCCCTCAGTGCCTATGACCACAAGTACCTGCACCGCGTGGTACGTGAGTGGCCTCTGTTGTCCTCCTGTGCGAGGGCGGCCGCACAGGTGCCGAGAGGTGACAGAGGTAAACACGGGCTCAGAGGGTTTCACTGCGCCCCAGCGCGCAGGTCAGGAAGCAGGACATGCCAGCACTCCTCCACCCTGTATGTCCCTTCTCTTCCCCGCCAGAGGCCGCATCTCCCTGCTTTTCATGATGTTCTCCTTCTTTTCTTCAGTTTTACCATGGCTTTGTGCCTCCCCAAACAGCAGAGCTGTGTTTTGCCTAGTTTTGAACTTCATCTGGCTGGAATCATAGAACATGCGTTCAGCTGGGTCTTGCTTCTTCCTCTCAGCTTTTTTTGTGAGACATCCACGTTGAGGCTGTGGTTGTCATCCGTTCATTTTCGTTGCTGGGTCATGATCTACTGTGTAAACATGTCACCATCTAGTTATACATTCTGCTCTTGATGGAGACTTGGGTTGTTTCCTGTTCTTACTGTTACCAGTACTGACATGGACAATTTTGTTCACGTTTTCTAGTGCACACGGGCACGTGTGTTCTCCCAGAGGGCATGCATATCCCTGACTCTAGCCGCTACTGTCATCAGGGTGGTCGTACCACTTTACATTCCCACTAGCAGTGGATAAGAATTCCAGTTGCTCCACATTTAAGTCATCTCTAGTACATAAAGGAGGCTTATTTGTGACCATATGGAGTTTGGTAATCATTTCAGAAAGGGATCCTCTACTCCTGATTCTGTGGTAGTATAAGAACAGGGATGCCCTGGATGGTTGTTCAGGTTGTACACAATACAAGAAAAACCAACTACCAAGAAGGCACCTTTTCCATCATCAACATACGTTAAATTGTAGGAGAGCCTGAGGATTGGCACAGAGATTCCAGAACTCCTAGCCAAGTTCTAGGTGGTGGCAGAGGCCACATATTGTGCTATCTTCCCACCTGCCTATGTATAATCTGGTATAGATGGCTGAGCAGTGGTCCCAGGTATATGATCGTAATGCTGCTGCCCACCAGGGTTCTGGAAGTGGCCCTGAGACAGAGCTATTC
Source organism: Spilogale gracilis (assembly GCA_004023965.1). Classification (NCBI taxonomy): domain Eukaryota; kingdom Metazoa; phylum Chordata; class Mammalia; order Carnivora; family Mephitidae; genus Spilogale; species Spilogale gracilis. The sequence goes on from PITA01005923.1 coordinate 81,619, forward strand.
AGGCTTTGCACTAGCTAATATGCTGAGACATGTAATATTCTTAGACAGTTAATATTGTCAGTGCTGATCTTTGGCCAGCTGGTGAGGACATACATAGAGCTAGTTCATGGCGGTCTTTGGATTTTCCTGATGACCAAGCACATCAAGTACTTTAACGTATGGCTCACTACTTCGATTTCCTCTTTTGTGAATACCTGGTCTTTAGCTCAAATTAAAGATTTTAATTTTCATAAACCCCAAGGAGTAAAATACAACAATCTAAGCACATTCCCATGTATTCAGAGAATGTTATAATCAAGATGTGAGAGTTCCTCTCTGCCTCACCTTTTAAATTCCACTCCGTGGAGGTTAGCTGATATTAGCAGTTTAGTAAATATCCTTTCCAACCTGTTTCCTATCTTTATATAAATATATTGATAAGTAAAGGCACATATTTAAGTTTTTTCCTTCTTGTTTCTTTTTTTAAAGAGAGAGAGAGAGAGAGAGAGAGAGGCAGAGGGAGAGGGAGAGAGAGAGAATCCTAAGCAGACTCCACTCCCAGCATAGAGCCTGACACAGGGCTCAATTTCACGACCCTGGATATCATGACCTGAGTCGAGTGAGACACTCAACTGACCAAGCCACCCAGGTGCCCCTTCATATATCAGTGTTTTTCCCCCACAAAAACAGAATCATGGTGTGTGTGTGTGTGTGTGTGTGTGTGTGTGTGTGTGTGTGTGTGTTTGATTTAATGGCTACACTGTGATTATGAGCCAATCCCCAGTTTATGAAACTGATTTTTCTTTCTCTTTACAGTGTTGCAGTGATATCCTCCGTACTCTCATTTTTGTGGGGTACATTCCTGAAACTGGGATCGTGGGACAAGCTTCTTTAAATTATTCTCTCCAAAGGGAGGGGACACCAGGGAGGCCTTGGTGGCCTGGGGCTGTTGCAGCCTCTTGTCTCCTGGCATGGACAGACTTACTCACATTCTCTCCTCTCTGCTCCGCGGCTCCCCCTGGCCCCAGGACCGGCAGACAGCGAGCTCTCTTAGAGGTCAGGGAACTTGGCTTAGGCAGAGCAGCCGGCTCAGCGGGCCACAGATTTTTGTTTGGGGGAAGCCAAGGCTTATGCAGAAGGTGGATTCTGTTGTTTTTGAAGGAGAGAGGCAGCTGATGCCAGCAGCCAGGCTCAGGCCCAGCTCAGATTTCAGACCCAAGACCCCTGGCGTCAGGCAGCCCTCGGGCTGGCGAGGTTTCCAGTGACAGCTGGAGGGATGCGTGCCTGGTCGCTCATGCCTCCTCCTTTCTCCTGCCCAGATCTCCCTGGTGAGCCAGGAGCCAGTGCTCTTCGCCCGCTCCATCACAGACAACATCTCCTACGGCCTGCCCACCGTGCCCTTCGAGATGGTGGTGGAGGCCGCACAGAAGGCAAACGCCCACGGCTTCATCATGGAGCTCCAGGACGGCTACAATACAGGTACACAGCCCCGGAGCATCACCTCCACACTGCCCGACGGTCCACCCTCAGGGATGTGACCCTCTGAGTGAAGCACTGCTCGCTGCCAGCTGCTCTTTATGAGATTCACTTGACATTTAGTACTTTTACAGTACTATGCAACCAAGCATCTCTATTCAGATTTTTTTTCTTAAGATTTTATTTATTTATTTGACAGAGAGAAACACAGCTAGAAAGGGAACACACGCAGGGGGAGTGAGAGAGGGAGAAGCAGGCTTTCTGCTTGCTTCTGATGCAGGGCTCAATCCCGGGACTCCGGGATCGTGACCTGAGCCGAAGGCAGATGCTTGACGACTGAGCCACCCAGGTGCCCCTCTATTTCGTTTTAAAACATTATTATCTATTGTTTATTTTTTAGAGAGAAAGAGATAGCATACACGCGTATGCGCAAGAGCATGGGGAAAGGAGCAGAGGGAGAGGGAAAAGCAGACTCCCCGCTGAGCAAGGAGCCTCAGGCAGGACTAGATCCCAGGACTCCGGGATCATGATCCGAGCTGAAGGCAGATGCTTAACTGACTGAGCTACCCAGGTGCCCCAAAACGTTATGACTTTTAAACGATATAACATTATGACCTTTAAATGATATATGTATCAGGGGGACGTGCTGGTGGACGTTCAAGTGGATCTTTTGATTTGCAGTATTAGTGTTGTGAATCGTGCGTAACACGGGCCTTTGCCAGCGTGCGTCGGAAAGCCAGCTGTAGGGACAGTCTGCAGAAGTGGGGATGTGGGTGCCAGGCTCGTGCCCTCGCACTTATGATCCATAGACTTGCTCAGTACAGAATAACAGATGCAGAGGTGTAAGCACCGTGGCCAGAGGGATCACCCCGACTGTGCTAGGGGAATGCTTATCTCCCCACAGCCACGCCAGGACAGTGTATTACCAGACATTCGGATTTTTTTCCAAATTAATAGGGAAAAACTGGTGTCTTGGTACCAACAGAATATAGTCACGATTTGCATGAACAGGGAGGGAGAGCATTCTTCTGGGAGTCTAGGAGCTGTGGGTTGTCCCAGCCGGTGGCCCTCTGAATCACACCTTTTCCCGGAGTGCACAGCTCCTGGGGCAGTAAGGAAAGGAAGAGGAGGAAGGTCTTCTCTGTCCTCCCTAGGGCTGCCCGGACCTCACCGTCCACTCACCTGCCCCTGTCCCTTTGTCACACAGAGACTGGGGAGAAGGGCGCCCAGCTGTCGGGCGGCCAGAAGCAGCGGGTAGCCATGGCTCGGGCCCTGGTGCGGAACCCACCTGTCCTCATCTTGGACGAAGCCACCAGCGCTCTGGATGCGGAGAGCGAGTACCTGGTGAGTTGCAGGGTGGTGGGATGACACCAGAGAATGGAGCGGGCTCCAGGAAGGGCTTGGGGACACCACGGGGGCTCTCCCGGGCTGTCAGCTTCCGGGGCTGGGGTGTTCAGGGCTGAAGGTCCAGCCCGCTGGCTCTTGGCAGAGCTGAAAATATATGACGTGGGTTTGGAATCAAGGCCCTGCCCTCAGTTCATCACGGGAGCCAGTGTCTTCTGCTCCCTGAGCCCCCTTTTCAGTGGTAAACAGCATCCAACCGTGTATTTGTCAGTGACTAGGTAGGAGCCCCGGCCCCTCCATGGGTCGGATCATTGGTTACACAGGTACTCACCGAGCTCCTCCGGGCCGCCAGGCACCGTCCCGGCCACCGAGCTTGCAGTGACAGGCTGACCAGACAAAGGACTGCCCCTGCAGCTTTTCCAGTCCAGGGCAGGACAAGCATGAGTTCAGCCTGCGGCCTACAGCACATAGAAAACAAAACCATCATTTGAGAGCGAGATTGAGACAGGTCACCCCTGTCAAAGAGAGACACAGCCAGACATTGACACTGGAAAAACAGATTTTACTCAGCAGCGACTGACAGTAGGGGAAAGAGTGGGGCTCCGTTCGGATTTGTAGAGGGGACAGTGGTGGCATTGAAGGAGAATGAAGGCACAGGGAGCAGGCTCACAGGAAAGCCCGGGGTTGGTCAGTGTGGACATGATTAGGCAGCAGCATCTGCTAGCTGCCAGCTGTGGGCCGGACTTCCTCCCTCCCACTGAAGGAGACCCAGGCCTGTCCTTCCTGACGATTACATTTCAAAAGAACGGCCTTCAGGTCGTTGAGAAGACACTCTTGACTTGTAGAAGCATCATATATATAGAGAGAGAAGGGACAGAGGAAGGATTAACAGTTATAAGCCCTTTTTATTAAACACTCTAAGAAAGGGAGGTCAGGGGCCTATTGTCAGGTGTTGGCTAGAACAGACGATTCCCCTGGCAGCGCTGAGCCTTTAGGGGGGCTGGGTCATCCCCAAGACACGGCCTTACACTGCCAAAGCCCTGCTGGAGTGTGGCCATCTCCCCGAGGGATGCAGGGTCTTCATGTACTGTTTGAACTGAGATCCGGGGGGGGAGCCAGCTGAGCATCCAAGATGGAGAAGGCAGCAGGTGCAAAGACCCAGAGCAAGTTCACAGGAACGCCCAAAGGTCAGCGTGTCAGGGTGGGAATCTGACAAGGTCAGGTGAGGACAGAGCCATAGGGAAACACAGGCTCCTCGGGCCCTGGTCATAGAGTTTGGAATTTTTTTTTTTTTGAAGAAAAGTTTCAGGTTTAAAGAAAATTGAGCAAAAAGTACAGAGAGTTCCTGCATAGTTCCTTTTCACCCCACAGACAGTTTCTCCTGTTATTAGCATCTTACCGTGGTGCATTCATTCAGGCGATGAGCGGGTTTTAATGCATTGTACTAACCGAGCTCCCTGACTTACATTAGGGTCACTCTTCGTGTTGTGCATGCTTGTCTTACACAAGTGCAGAATGTCAGGTGGAGTCTGGACTTTATTCTTGGTTAGGACATGAAGCAGTTGGGCTCCGAGCAGGAATTCAGCAAGAATTGATTGAAATGTTAAATCCACTCCAGCTGTGGGAGGGGGTGGGTGGGCAGGTTGCAGACATCCCGGCGAGAAGTAACAGGGGTAGCGGTGGAGGGATGGAAAGATGAATTGGGGAGAGATGCGCCGCAGGATTCGCACATGACCTGGATTTGGACAAGGAGCAAAGGAGGAGAAATTGAGGGTTGTGGTCTCGTTGCCTCGAGTCTCAAGGTGAGACCTTGAGCCAAGGCAAAGGTTAGCGAGCAGAAGGAGCAGGAAAAGCAGAGAGGCGACCAGGTCAGGGTTCACCTGTCACTTGCCAAGAGCCTCCCCTGTGCCAGATCCTGAGCTCGGTCCCCGAGCTTGGTCTCTGAGCTGGATCCCCTGTGACCCAAACTCCTGGGAGCCGATCGGGTGCGAGCCCTGGCTTGCTGAATGAGGAACCGAGGCTCAGCGAAGTGAAGCATCGCGGTGGGTGTGGGAGGCGAGCCGGGCCGGGCGCGGCTGGGGGTGGCGGGGGTAGCACCCGCGCGAGCCGGCCCCCTCCCGTCTCCCCAGATCCAGCAGGCCATCCATGGCAACCTGCAGAAACACACAGTGCTCATCATCGCCCACCGCCTGAGCACGGTGGAGCGCGCACACCTCATCGTGGTGCTGGACAAGGGCCACGTGGTGCAGCAGGGCACACACCAGCAGCTGCTGGCCCAGGGCGGTCTCTACGCCAAGCTGGTGCAGCGGCAGATGCTGGGGCTCGAGCCCGCCACGGACTGCTCAGCCGGCCACAAGGAGCCGCCGGGCAGCAGTGCTCATAAGGCCTGACGGTAGGGCCAAGGCCCTAGTGCCCGGCTGGGAGATGTGCCCATGGGGGCCCCCCACCCCTGCTGCCCTCTGAGCCCAGGCCCACAGTGCTGGCGGGCAGCCTGCCATGCCCCACGTGTCACTGCTTCCTGCATCGTGCCCCTGGTTCCCGCCCCGGCCGCCGGGCCACCACCAGCCTCCCCGCCCCGCCTTCCCCGCGGCCATGAGCCACTGCCTCCAGTTGGGCCACGGAGACACCACTGGTCTCTCCATCTGGTCTCCCAAGGCTTCTAAGAGAAGGTAGAGCTACCTTTTTAAACCAAGATCTTACCAGGTTTTTTACTGCTTGGTTCGATGGGCCCCAGCCAACTCCCGGATTGCAGAAACTTTTTTTTTTTAATGGGGAGTAATGATGGGCAGGGTCACTGAGATGTTCTAGAAACTTCTGAGCCAGGAGTGAACAATTCTTCCTAATAGCCTAAGGGATGCCAGGGGAGAACTAGGCCTCTGCCCTTTGCCCCTGGAGAGATGGGGCTTTCCTGTCCCCAAAGGGGGACACAGAGGAAGGGATCTCCTCCCTCACTCTTCGCAGCTTTGTGAGTCAGGCCGAGGCTCGGTGGGGAGAGTGGGAAGGGCCTGCTGCCCATGGCCCCCCACCGTCCTGCCAAATCGAAGCCAGTCTCACTGTGAACCACTACTAACCTTAACTGGGGGAGTGAGGGGCTGGCCAGGCCTGGCAAAGCCTCAGGGTGTCCCCAGCCCTGCACGCAGCTTGAGCCCCTTAGGCCTGCCTCATCCCCTGCTTCCATCACCCCCCCTCAGTCCACCCCTGCCCCTCTGCTTTTCACTCTGCTCTTTGGAGGGGAGGCCCTTCAGATGTTGGATGTTTGAGATGCATTCTCTTCCCTGTCTGGTGGATGAATGGCACCAAAGCTCAGGCTCTGGCTTTGCGGGGGAGGGGGGGATTGAAGATGTTGGAAGAAACCGGTCAATAAAGTGTACTACCTCTGACCCCTGACCTCTGACCTCTTCCTGGGCCCTCTGCCCATCACCTGGTTAGGTTTTTCCATCAGACTTAGCCTGAGAGATTTGGGGTGGTATAGGGCCCCCCTCAGGGTCTAGGAGCCCCCCTTCTGTGCTCTTCATGTCCCCAGGAACTCTAGCACCAACAAATTATTCATGTCTGTCTGTCTCTCTCCATGGGGCTTGTGCAGGGTCATGGAGACCTGTCCCCTTGAAATCTGGGGGCCTCTGTGCAAGTGCCAACTGCTCTTTTCCATCAGGGACCGGGCACCCCACGCCCAGTCCACCCCACGGAGCCAGGAAATCTTACCCAACAGCTCCATCAGAAGGGAGGTGAGACCAGACACAGGAAAGACTCCTGGAGTGGTTATTCTTCCTTTCCTAGAAAGCCTAGGGTCCCAGGAGGGGGCCGGGGGGCAGTGGCTATTTACCAACCAGTGGAGAAGTATTTCAGTACCGCGACTACTGGTACAGCCCCTTGGCACACATCAGATGCTCAATGTCAGTGATGTACCCATTTTCCTGCCCAATAAGCTGACCCAGACTCTGACCAGGCGAGTCTCCTCCTCCACTTCAGGGGCTTGAGGAAACTGAGTCCCAGGGAGGTTAGGCTGCTTGCACAAGACCACCAGCTAGTAAGGGGTAGAGCCAGGATTCAGGCCCAAGAAGCATGTGTGTATCTGACCCCAACCACGGAAGACCTGAGAGTGGAGCGCTAAGGGCACCGGCTGGGAGACTCGACTGACCTCGCCGCAGAGACTACGGGTCAAACCGGAGGCTTGAGTTCTCAGACGGAAATGCCTCCAGGAACCAGGTGGGTATCGAAGTGTGCGCAGTCAGCCGGGTTTTAGGAAAATCAGACAACACTCTTGGTTTCTGTTCCACTTTTCCACTTTTGCGATGGTGCAGAGAATCTTTCTGTTCCATTAAAAAGAGAACACTGTGCAAGCCTGGGAATGAATGGTGACCCAGGGCTCAGACCTGTGAGGCGGTGGGGGGCGGGGGGAGGGAGTTGGGGGGGGTACTTGACTTTGGCCCCTTGAGGCCGGGCAGGAAGGTGGCCTTGAGTTAGCAGATCTGCAGAGATTTTCAGAGAAGCTGGAAATTAGTTTTAATGTGAGAATGACTGCTTTTTATAGATTGGCTCAAATTGGTCTTATAAAACTCAGGGCCAATAAACACACCTCGAGGCAGTCTGCAGCCTGGGTCAACAGTTTCAGCCTCTATCCTCACCGTCCTTTTCCTCCAAAGTCCTTGGAGCTTCCCCATCAGGGAGTTTCCCCTGCCTCGGGGCGGGGCAGGGAGGGGAGCCCAACCCCATTCCACTCCAGGCTCCTCTCTCACCCCTCCCTGCCCCCCACCCCCACGAAACTCGAGGCTGGGCTCTCCAGATTCTCCCTACTTCCCCTGCCTGTGTCAGCTACACTCCCCAGGTGGCAAACCTGAACCCAAAAGCAGACCCTAGGCAGACTAAAGAACCTTCCAGAGGCCAAGCTAACTGCTTTTTAGAAGACAGATATGATTTTTTTTTAATGTTTTACTTTGGGATAATTTTAGTGTTTTTTATTTTATTTTATTTTTAAAGGCAAACCCAAACTCCTGACTTTATTTATTTTTTTTAAAGATTTTCTTTTTTTAGATTTATTTGACAGAGAGAAACACAGCCAGAGAGGGAACACAAGCAGGGGGAGTGACAGAGGGAGAAGCAGGCTTCCCGCCGAGCAGGGAGCCCGATGTGGGGCTCGATCCTGGGTCTCCGGGATCATGACCCGAGCTGAAGCAGTCGCTCAACCAACTGAGCCACCCAGGCGCCCCAATTTTAGTCTTTTTTAAAAAAGATTTTATTTATATGAGAGGGAGCACAAGGCAGGGGCAGGGGGAAGGGGCAGAGGGAGAAGCAGACTCCCCACCAAGCAGGGAGCCTTGACGTGCGGCTCCATTCCAGAACCCTGAGATCATGACATGAGCCAAAGGCACACACTTAACCGACTGAGGCACCCAGGCGCCCCAGGATAATTTTAGAATTACAGAAAAGTTACAGTGAAACAGAAGCAGTTCCTAACAGCCCTTGGCCCCTTTCCCTCCTGTTCCCATCTCCTGTGATGGTGACACGCTTATCATAACCAAGGAAGTAATGCTAGTCTCTCACTGTCCACGAAACTCCAAGCTTTTTTTCTATTTCACCAATTATCCAATAATGTGGAGGTATTTTTGTTTTTGTTTTTGCTTTTTGTTCTAGGATCCAATTCATCGTACCACATTGCGTTTAAATATTTTTTCTTACTATAGTAAAATACATATAACATAAAATTTGCCATTAGTGACATTTAATACATTCACAATGTGGGACAACCATCAGCATCTTCTAGTTTCAGAACATTTTCCTCTTTTCCCTCCAAAAAACCCATCCCATTAACAGTCCTTCCCCATTGCCGCCCCCCCCTCCCCGGCACCTACCAGTCCGCTCTCTGTCTCTGTAGATTTGCCTCTTCTAGACATCTGTCAGTGGGCCCATACACCGTGTGGCCTTTTGTGTCGGGCTTCTTTCACTCAGCCTCACATCTGCAAAGCCCGTCCAGGTTGTAGCAGGTGTCCACACTCTCTTCTTCTTCGTGGTTGAATCGTATTCCGTCGTGTGGATGGAGCACATTAGGTTATGCCTTCATCCCTTGATGGACACTTGGGTTGTCTCTGGCTTTGGGCTATTAGGTGTAGTTCTTCAGTGAGCGTTCATGTCTTTGTGTGGATCTAAGTTCTCCTATCTCTTGAGTAGACACCTAGGACCAGAAAGATGAGTCATATAGTCCCTCTCTGGTTCGCATTTTGCGGACCCATCATGCTGTCACAACAATGGCCACCCCATTTTACATTCCAAAGCATTAGGCTTCTGCTTTCTGCACAGCCCCACCAAACACTTGTTATTTTCTGTTTTTATTTATTTATAATTTTAAATGACGGTCATCCTGGTGGGTCTGAAGTGGAGAACCGTGATTTTTAAAGTAGACTTTTTCTCCCTTGTAATTAATTGAGCAAACAGGGCTATCCTCTTCTATCCCAGGCCCAGTGTAGGGCGATCAGGAAGAACCCTGGCAACCCAGCCTTCAGGAAATGCACCGTCCTCTGGGGAAGTAAGTTAGGGATGAGACCGGATGGAGACAGGCCCTGGGGCTGTGGGGACCCAGAGCTAGCTTAATCCTTAATCCTGGTATAAGGACCCAAGAGTCGGGGGAGGACAGAGGAAGGACTATCTTTGAAAAGACTTGCTACCTACGCTGACATTTTTGAACAAGGGACCCGGCATTTTCATTTTGCTCCAGACCCTGCCAGTTCTGTAGCTTGTCTTGGGGGCTTGTCCACACTGGAGGCAGGGGCTGGGAAGCCTCTTCCCACAGCCTCATCTTTGGCATGTAGAGGGTGGGGCCTTTTTTTTTTTTTTTCCTCTTTTAAACCAGGGCATTTCTTACCTGTCAAGCCCCTGCCGTAGGGCATCCCTCCCCCCCTCCCCTCTTGCTGCCCCTCTTTCTTCCATGCTGGTCCCTGAAGCTGAAAGAGCGCGTTAGGCAGCAGATGGCTTTTTCCAAACGGCTGGTCTCAGCAGACTCTGATGCAGAGTGTTGGGAGGAGGCTGTTAATCTGACTTGGGGTCGCAGTCACAGCTGACAGCTCCAGATACAGACACCCAGCACCTTGAGATGTTCTTCATTGCTGCGGAGCCGGAGAGGATGCTGAAGGCTCTTTGGGGCCAAGCAGCCTGTCCTGGATAGTAGGAATGACCGTCCCTCGACAATGTGTTCCGTCCATTGCCCCATGGCTGTGCTCAGGAAGCTTTCAGAACTAACGGGTTCAGAAATCCACCTGTCCTCTTTTTCTTTCTTTTTTTTTTCTTTTTTCGAAGTTTTATTTATGGGGAGTCCTAGCTGGCTCAGTCTGTAGAGCATGTGCCTCTTGATCTCAGAGTCCTGAGTTCAAGCCCTGTGGCGTAGGGCTTACTTCACAAATAATAATAACTTTTTTTTTAAATGAAGATTTTATTTATTTGGGAGACAGAAATCATGCGCAGGGGTGGAGGGGGATATGGAGGGGAGGGGAGGGGCGGAGGGAGAGGGAGAAGCAGACTTCCTGCTGAGCAGGGAGCCAGATACAACATAAGGCTCCATCCCAGGACCCTAAAATCATGATCTGAGCCCAAGGCAGACGCTTAACCGACTGAGCCACCCAGGCACCCTCTGATTATTTTTCTCGATTATTTTTCTCTCTGATACCAAGCATCGGTGTGGGTGTGGGGAGAGAGAAGTTCTCATTCACTGTTGTGAGAGTGCAGCTGGGGATAACCGCTCTGGAAGGCAATTTCCCACGTGTGGTGGTAAAAAAAAAAAAAAAAAAAGTAGAGATGAATAAACTGTACAACCCACAATTCTGTCCTTTGTGTGCCTGAGAGGAGTGGCTTTAGAAAAATTTTCTTAATTGAGGTACAATTCACAGAAGATAAAAATCACCATTGACACCATTTCTTAAGGCATAGAATTAAGTGGCTTTTAGTAAATTCACAATGTTGTGAAGCTGTCATCACGATCTAATTCCAGAACATTCTCATCACTCCGGAAAGGATCCGTACCCATTAAGCCGGCAGTCCCCACCCCCCGGCCTAGGCCCAGGCAACCGCTAATCTGCTTTCGATCTCTATGGATTTGCTTGTTTGGGCACTTCATAGAAATGGAATCGTGCACTGTGAGGACTTTTGAGTCCGGCTGCTTTCACCCAGCATCATGTTTTCAAGGTTCATCCATGCTGGAACATGTATCAGCACCTTATTCTTTATTACGGTGGAATAGCATTTGATTACATATGGCGGGACCCTCTCTTGCTTAGCCATTCATCTCTTGATGAATATGTGGGTTGTTTCCGCCTTCCGCTGTTGTGAACAGAGCTGCCGTGAACACTTGTGTCCGCGTTTTCGTGTGGACATACAGTTTCAACTCTTTTGGGTGGAATTGCCAGGGGAGAGATATTTTTTAGGCCTTGCTTTGGGGCGCCTGGGCGGCTCAGTCAGTGAAGCATCTGCCTTCGGCTCAGGTCATGATCTCAGGGTTCTGGGGTCGAGTCCTGCATGGGGCTTCCAGGTCAGTGATGAGCCGGCTTCTCCCTCCCCTCTCCTATCTCTGTCACTATCTCTGTCTCTTCTCTCAAATAATAAAATCTTAAAAAAAGACCATTAAAAAAATAATAAACCTTGTTTTCACGGCAATACTTAGTAAGAAAAACACTTCACCTCCCTACCAAGTGCACGCGCACACACGCGCACGCACACACACAAGCTTCAGCAAAGAATATTAAAGTACTTATTACAAGCTATTCTGACCTATGCCATTTAAAAAAAAAAATGGATTTCATGACCCATTCATGCCTTCAGCAGTTTGAAAAACACTGCTTTGGGTTTGTTTGTTTCTTCTAAGTTTTTGTTAAAATTTAAATTCAGTCACCTAACATATACTGCCATTAGTTTCAGCGGTAGAGGTCAGTGATTCATCAGTCTTACATACCACCCAGTGCTCATACATCACGCGCCCTCCTTCCCGTCCATCAGCCAGTCACCCCATCCCCCACCTATAAAACACTGCTTTGCAGCAATCAGCCCAAGAATGTTTGTGGCAGCCTGGTTTGCATTTGCAAATACTAGAAACAACTTCCCTGTCTTTAATTTCATTTTTAAAAGTGTGTTATAGGACATATGGTGAAATATTATATGGGAGCGACCTAGCCCTTCTAGATATCTCTATCGGACCTGAGAGGCCACAGTGGGTATCATCTTCCTCCTCCATCCTTGAGAATCTCCACTCCAATCCTGCACTTCTCCAAGGCCTGAGGTTCTAGAAAGTTCCATAGAGCAGGGACTCTGGGATCCAGCACCCACACACCCATTACAGCTGAGGTCGGTGATTTCTGGCTCCAGGTAGGAGAGGTATAATATTTCAAATAATAATACAGAAAAGCTCTTTAACTTTTAGCGGTGTGTTGAACCGTGTGTGTGGGGGGGTCACAAAGAGGCTGTTTAATTGTTTAATCTTTGCCTTTTTTATTGTGGTAAAATACATATAACATAAAATTGACCATTTTAAATTGTGCCACCTAGAAGCCTTAAGTGCATCCACAATTTTCTTTTAACTTGTTATTTTAATTTTAATTTTTTTTTTAAGATTTTATTTATTTATTTGACACACAGAGAGAGATCACAAGTAGGCAGAGAGAGAGGAGGAAGAGGGCTCCCTGAGATGCGGGCCTCGATCCCAGGACCCTGAGATCATGACCTGAGCCGAAGGCAGAGGCTTAACCCTCTGAGCCACCCAGGCACCCTATTTTTATTTTAATTTTTAAAATTTATTTAAGTTATCTCTACACCCAGCACAGGGCTCGATCTCATGACCCTAAGATCAAGAGTCACATGCTCTTCTGACTGAGCCAGCCAGGAGTCCCTCCTTTTACTTTTTAAAAATACCTTTATTGGGTACCTAGGTGGCTCTGGTCATGATCTCAGGGTCCTGGGATCAAGCCCCACTCAGTGGGGAGTCTGCTTCTCCTTCTTTCTCTGCCCCTGCCCCCCCATTCATGCTTGCTCTCTCAGGTGTTCTCTCTCTCAGATAAGTATATCTTTAAAAAACAAAAACAAGCCGGGGCTGGGGCAGCTCCTAAGCCACTGCCTTTGGCTCCGGTCATGATTCACCCTGGGATTGAGCCCCCTTTGGGGCTCCCGGCTCATCAGGGAGCCTGCTTCTCTCTCTCCCTCTGCTACTCTCCCTGCTTGTGCTCTCTCTCTCTGTGTCAAATAAATAAATAAATTTTTAAAAAGTAAAAAAAATAAAAGATAAAATAAAACCCCAAAAAACAAGACACATTTATTATCTGCTTTCATCTGAATGACCAGCCTGCAGGGACCAAGACCGAGATGGGCAGGTGGGGGCGGGGATGCCGGCGACCATTCGGTATGAAACATTCCAACGCAGCAACGCCTGCTCGGCATTTTGTGTGATGGTCCTTCTTGGCCCCCTCACAACAAGCCTGGGAGGGAGCCTGTACTAGAAACCGTGTTTTTCCAAACAAGAGAACTGAGATTAAGTACCCTGCACAAAATCATAGAGCTAAGTGACAGAGCTAGGACCTGACCCGGCATCTTGAACACCTAAACCCCAAGCTGGAGCCCGTAGCCGGCGGACAGGGCTGATCACAGCCTTAGTCATCTAACCAATTCCCCACCCGAATTCTTTTCTGCCTTCGTGGCTTTTTTTTTTTTTTTTTTTTTAAACCTTTGCAATAAGCTACTGGGAGTTACTTGTTCTGGCCCAAGGACTAGGAATCGCTGAAGAGATGTCTGTGCTGAGTCATGAACAGGGAGGAATGAAGGAACAGAGCATCACCAGTATTTGCTTTTTCAGGCAAGAGGAAGTAGTCCGTGTAAATAGCTGAGTCACTCCTGGGCGGTCCCAACGGCAGGCTCCGATGACAAAGACAAGCCTCAGGTAGTTGCCACTCCTTTCCTTTGACAACCTGAGATCGTCAGGCATTCAGCAATGATTCTTTTGTTGTTGTTGTTGTTGTTTTAAGATTTTATTTATTTATTTGACAGAAACACAGCCAGAGAGGGAGCACAAGCAGGAGGAGGGAGAGAGGGAGAGGCAGGCTTCCCGCCCAGCAGGGATCCTGATGCGGGACTCGATTTCGCGACTCCGCCATCACGACCTGAGCCAAAGGCAGACGCATAACGACTGAGCCACCCAGGCGCCCCTCAGCAATGATTCTTATGAATTGAGTGCTTTCTGTATACCAGGCACTGTGCTAGGTTGTGGGTCACCACGGAGGAGTGATATAAGAGGTATGAGGTCATCTATGTTCTGATGGATCATGAACCCCAAATGGTGAAAAGAGAAGAGGGTGATGTGGGGGAGGGTGCTGTTTGCAATGGGGTCATCTGAGGAGGTGATGGTGCCCCAGCTGAGGGAGGCCAGGGGCCAGCCACAGGTGTCTGGGGGAAAGAATGAGCCAACAACAATCTGGTGGGTCCTCAGAATGTTGCACATGGAGTAACCATACGACCCAGCAATTCCACTCCTAGGTTGAGACCCACAAGAAATGAAGACATGTCCAAGCAGAAACTTGTACGTAAATGTCCGCAGCAGCTCTATTCACAATAGCCAAAAAGGCGGAAACAGCCTGATTGTGCATAAAGTAACAAATGAGTAAACAAATGGTAGTGTATGCAGACAGTACAGTATGATTCCACCGTAAAAAGGGAACAAAGTTCTGACACTTGCTACTACGTGGATGAGCCTTGGAAACACCACGCTAATGAAAGCAGCCAGTCACGAAAGCCACATGGTGTATGACATATTCAGAATAGGCAAATCAATGTCAGAAAGCAGGTTAGAGGTTACCAGGGCATGGGGGTGGGGGGAATGGGGAGTGACTGCTTTAATGGGTGTGAGGTGTCTTTATTGGCTGATGAGAAAGTTTTGAAGCATGAGAGACATAGAGATCGCATAGCACTGTGAATACTCTAATCCCAAAACAGTGGCAAACTTGAAAATGGTTAATTGCATGTTATGTGAATTTCCCCGGGGGGGGGGGGGAAAGGTGGATGGAAAAAGATTGATCAGGGCAAAGGAAAGGCAGGTTTGAAGATCACAAGGCAGGAAGAAGCCCGGAATCTGTAGAGCAGGAAATGGGCAGTGGCAGGGATGCATGGAGAAGGTAAGGGGGAAAAGAGGGACGAGGTGGGATCCAGCGGCTTCTGGGAGGGGGTCGACATACTCTGCCAAGAGTGGAGAGTGTTGGAGGGTCTTGATCAGGGTGTGCAAAACATGCCTCACTGGACCAGGCCCAAGAGAGGCAGCAGGCACCCTCTTCTCCTCACCCCGGGCAGCCAGGCCTGGGCTCAGCCACTCTGCAGCCTTGAAGAGGGACCCTCACTCAGGACGTCCCGCTCTACCTATGACCGAAGGGGCCTGGGCTGTGTGAGTTGCTAGTGCTTTCAGAAAAACACTTCAGAGACTTTTCTGATGGAACCAGAGGATGCTATGCTAAGTGAAATAAGCCAATTGGAGAAAGACAATCATCATATGATCTCACTGATATGCGGAATTTAAGAAATAAAACAAGGTCATATGGGAAGAGAGGAGAAAAATAAAACAAGACAAAGTCAGAGAGGGAGAGAAACCATAAGAGACACTTAAGCATAGGAAGAGAACAAATTGAGGGTTGCTGGAGGGAAAGGGGGTGAGGGATGGGGTCATTGGATGATGGACATTAAGGAGGTCATGTGATGTAATGAGCACTGGGTGTTCTATGCCCTGATGAATCACTGACCTCCACCTCTGAAACCAATAATACATTATATGTTAATTGAATTTAAACAAAAATTTAAAAAGAATTTTCTGCTCTATAGACAAAAAAACCCCAAAACACCCAAATGTATCAGCTAGGGCCCTGGGGTAGAGCACAAGAGAGGCCCTTCACCTCTCCTGGCCCCAAGGCGGAGACTCCGGAACAGCGCCCCCTCCCCCCACAAGGACCCTGCCCTGAGGTCCCGGTTCAGCTGCCAGATGTGAGTTCCCTGCCCTCTGACCCTCAATTATCCGCCGATCCTGGATATCAGCCTAGAGAAAGGGAAGGCTTTTTCCAAAGGGGAGACTGGCTGGAGGCCAGACGGCTCTGTGTTGGCTCCAGTCAAGGACAGAGCAGGGAGATGGCTGGCCACCTCGGTGCCCTGCAGCCTGTGGGCAGTCTCCCTGATTCCCCTCTACCCCAGCTGGCCTCTCCCGCGCTCACTGCTTTGATGTGTAAAGCCTTCCCTGGCATGTTGCTTGCTCTTCTAACATACTAGAAGTTTCTTAAAGCCTTCTCACACCTGGACCCTCCACCCAGTAGGTGTGCACCTTGCTCGTAAGTAGGTGATCGAGCCTTCACCGTGGGACAGACTCCTACAATCTCCCTGCCTATTCGAGCTCTCCTCTCTGAGGCCCCTCGGGTCCCTCAGACTCATCACAGCAGAAATGCAGCCCCAGGCTTTCCTCACAAACCTATTTTTCTCCCCATCTTAATGACACTGTCTGCCAGGTGCTCAAGTTCAAATATCCAGGCCTCATACCCGACTCCTCCCCTCTCTCCCCTACAGTTCACCTCTTGGTGAGGCCTGACAGTCTGTCATGGGCTCGGACCTCTGCAGTTGGATTCTCTTTCTCCCTCTTCCACCGAGACCCACGCCACGCACAGCGCTGTGCTGTGATCTCACTTCCCAGCTCCCCACATGGCCCAGCCTGTATAACCCATTCTCCCCAGCCACCAGCCAGACCTAACTTTTTTTTAAATTTTATTTATTTTATTTTATTTTATTTTTTTAGACAACTGTTTAAACAGATTTTAATTTGGTATTGAATGTTTTACATAAAGGGGAATTATACTTGGGAATATTAATTTTTCCAATTAAGAAAAATTATTACATAGAGACGTATACCAGCTACATTGATTTAGCTTATATTCATTAAATCAACTTACAATCCACAATACCTAAAACTTGGCCATAATAACATTTACTATTTGGGTACATATTTACAGTCTACAAAATTTTGCACATATAATAACTCATAAGGTCAGATAAAAATGGTATAGTAAACATTATAATAAAGAATAAAAGGGCGCCTGGGTGGCTCAGTGGGTTAAAGCCTCTGCCTCAGCTCAGGTCTTGATCTCAGGCTCCTGGGATAGAGGCCTGCATCCAGCTCTCTGCTCAACGGGGAGCCTGCCTCCTTTCTCTCTGCCTGCCTTTATGCCTGCCTGTGATCTCTCTCTGGGTGGCTCAGTTGGTTAAGCAACTGCCTTCAGCTCCGGTCTTGATCCCAGAGACCCCAGATCAAGCCCCGCCTCGGGCTGTCTGCTCAGCGGGGAAACCTGCTTCTCCCTCTCTCACTCCCCCTGCTTCCGTTCCCTCTCTCGCTCCGCTTCTCTCATCTAAACATGTTTCCTTCTTCCTTGTTACTTTAATAAGACATTTAGCTTATTAGCATTTAGTTTCAAGCAATTAGCATTAGTTTCAATGCCGGGAGCCGGCAACAGTCAGTCAGGGTTCCCCGAAGGTGGCCACGGAGTCCGCGATATGAGGAGACCAGACGCGAAGAGTGGTGTGAGGATCTCCTCTAAATTTTATTTATTTATTTGACAGAGAGAGAGATCACGAGTAGGCAGAGAGAGAGGAGGAAGCAGGCTCCCTGCTGAGCAGAGGGCCCGATGCGGCCTCGATCCCAGGACCCTGAGATCATGACCTGAGCTGAAGGCAGAGGCTTTAACCCACTGAGCCACCCAGGCGCCCTGTTTTGTTTGTTTTTAAGATTTCATTTTCAAGTAATCTCTACACCCAGCATGAGGTTCAAACCCACAACCCCAAGATCAAGAGTCACACGCTCTAGCAACTGAGCCAGCCAGGTGCCCTCATACTGTGCTCTTTGGAAGGAGAGCACTAGGGACAGTCCACACCTAAGGAATGGGAGTCATTGAGATCATTAAGACTGTAAATCTATTCTTTTACTCCTCTGGTGCAAACCTTGGCCCTAGGTAGCCTGACCCCCATCCCAGCTCACCTCTGCCACCCCTCTGACTTGCCATTTGAGCTCTACTGTCCCCTTTCTTTCCTCAAAATACAAACTCTGTCCCCACCTGTGGGCCTATGTGAGACTCTTCCTCAGTCTCTTCCCTCAGTCCTCTCCTGGCCGGCTCCTCATTCAGGTTTCGGTCAGCCCAAACATTATCTCCCCTGGGGGATCCGGGCAAATCCTGGGGGAAACCCTGAGCCCCACAAGGGCCCATCAAAGGCTTTCTTTTCCAAGGGCATAGGCCACCCCCTCCACGCAGGAAGGTGGCCTCGTAGCCGGAGCCACCAAGACAAACCAGAACCAGACTGGAAATGTGGCAGCGCTGTATGAGCTGCACAGATGTGTGAGGGTCAGTTGGGCTCATTGTGTCTCCCGAAGTCCACGTTCATGAGCTCACACCGCTGCTTGTGATCCCCCAAGGTGGGCATATTTAGGCCATAGAAAGCCGTCAGGGCTTAAATCAGGGGCTTTTTTTCCTCTCTGAGTGCTAAACATTCATCCAGACACCACTGACACACATCACTGACCCCAATCCCCGGGGATGGTCGAGAAGCTTATCTGGACGCTGAGCGACCCAGAAGAAGAAAAAGGAACAAGAAGAGAAAATTCCTGAGAAGTTGCCACAGCTTGCCCGCAGACACAGCTCAGCCGGGCGCACTGGGCGCTGGAGCCGTGGGCTGATCCGAGGCTGCCCCGGCCGGTGATGCCCTGGGAGGCCAGCCAAGGCGCACAGCTCTTCTTCAGAGCATGGCTCATTCACCCTCTCGGAATCTCTGTAAATAATTTCCCAAGGGTAACAACCAACATACAGTTGAAGAAAACCTGGCCCACAAGGAAACAAGGCACCAGGAGTGAGAACCCAGAGAAAGAAGAGGGCAGCAGAGGGCACCTGGGTGGCTCAGTTGGTTGGGCAGCTGCCTTCAACTTGTGTCATGATCCCAGAGTCCCGGGATCGAGTCCCACATTGGGCCCCTAGCTCCACAGGGAGTCTGTTCCTCCCTCTGACCTTCTCTCCTCTCATGCTCTCTCTCTCATAAATAAATAATAAAATCTTAAAAAAAAAAAAAAAGGCAGCAGAAGGAGACCCACATAGACCTCAGGTTCTGGAATTCTCCCAACGCAGATTTGGGAACCATTATGTTTACCCTGTGTAAAAAAATAATCACCAAGCTTGAAGCTGTTTACAAGGCTCTAAAAAGTGGCATAGGAGAACTGATGAAGAACAAGACAGAACTAGAGATATTTAAAAAAATAATAAATTCAACTGCATTTCACTGAAGACCAGACACAGCAGAAGGATTAATGACGTACCAGAAGAAATCCAGAATGCCACACAGAGACAAAAAGAACACCAGAGACAGAAAATGAGAAGATTCTGGGAGATGTTGCCATGGACTTTGACACAGAGGCAAGAGACATGGGTGGAGGAAGCTTTTTAAGAGATAATGGCTGGGAATTATCCAGGATGGATGAAAACATGTCAGCCTACAGATTTGAAGAGGCCAAATATTTGTTGAATGAATGATTCAACGTCTTTCAATAGAAATAGAAGATTCCTCAGTGAGCGTGCCCTGCCCCCTCCTCCCCCTCCCTGTGGGTGGGTGGAAAGCCCCAGCGTTCTTTCCCAAAACTTTGCACACGGTGGGAGCCAATCCACTTAATTGAAAGCCTGTCAGTCTGCTGCCAGCTTCTCCTGCCAGATCTCCTTCACCCACTGTTCTGCCTTTGTTGTCCTGCCTCGCCTCCCTAGTTATCTGTGTGGTTTAAAATAGAGTGGCAGGGAAAGGAGTGTTGCCCAGCTACTGAGCTGAGAAAAGCCCCGCTTGCAACCCCAGAGATTCTCCAAAACTTTTCTTTTGAAACAAAGGGAAAGATTTCCGAACCCAGAAAACAATCTGAGTAGCCCTCCAGCTGAGGGATGGGGCAGGTAAAGGGTAAGGGTGAGAACAGGTTCTGTACTTGTCATTCTCTCTGCTGAGCCCCCACCAGGCATCTGGGGAATTGCACAGTGCCTGCACCAGGCTGCCAGGGGGCTGAGGGGTCAAGACAGCATTGTTGGCCCCATGCACGCTTTTCTAGAACTATAATGCCTTGTTCTTATGGTGATGGAGCTGAGACAGGAATCAGCCCCAATTTCCAGAAGGGAAAACCGAGGTCCAAGAAGCAAAGTGATCTGCTTGTCTTTTCCATTGCCAGAACCGAGTTTCTTTGGTGTTCATTTTCACATTGAAAATTAACATCAGGGGACGCCTGGGTGGCTCAGTTGGTTAAGCGACTGCCTTCGGCTCAGGTCATGATCCCGGAGACCCAGGATCGAGTCCCACATCGGGCTCCCTGCTCCACAGGAAGCCTGCTTCTCCCTCTCTCACTCCTCCTGCTTGTGTTCCCTCTCTCGCTGTGTTTCTCGCTGTCAAATAAAATCTTAAAAAAAAAAAAAAAGAAAAAAAAAAGAAAATTAACATCAGTACCTGGCCCCACGAATCATTCAAATCATGTCCAGAAGGAGGCCCCTGGATTCAGCAGGGGACCGCCATCAGACATTCCTGATGGTAGGGAATTGGGTCAGTTCATTGACAGATCAAACGCAGATGGAAAAGGTTTCCATCAGTTTACAAAAGAGAAGGCAAACAAGAGCAGGTCGATAGAGCACAAATGGAACGTGTGTGGGGTTGCCAAGTGGCATCCAGATAACACAGTTCGGCGTGGAGGAACTCTGAAAAATTACGCAAAGCTGAGGAAGCTAGGTACAAAAGCACAAACATTGTATTTCTTTTACATGAAATACCTACAACAGGCAAATTCAGAAAGTGGAATCGAAGTGACCAGAAGGTGGAGGAGGGGGATGGGGAGTAGGTTTTGTTTTGGGTTTTTTAAAGATTATTTATTTATTTATTTGACACACACACACACACACACACACACACACATCACAAGTAGGCAGAGAGGCAGGCAGAGAGGGAGGAGGAAGCAGGCTCCCTGCTGAGCAGACAGTCCCATGCGGGCCTGGATCCCAAGACCCTGAGACATGACCTGAGCCGAAGGCAGAGGCTTTAACCCACTGAGCCACCCAGGCGCCCAGGGAGTGGGCTTTGAATAAGGACAGAGTTTCTTTTCAAATATATTGGTAGGGGGCGCCCGGTGGCTCAGTCGGTTAAGCTTCTGACTCTTGATTTTGGTTTATGTTTTGATCTCAGGGCCATGAAATTGACGCTGCCTGGGGCTCCGAGCTCCACCAGGAATCTACTGGAGATTTTCTCTCTCCTCCCTTCCCCGCACACTTAAAAAAAATGTTTTGGAGACAGATAGTGGTGATGGCTGTAAGGGAATAGGAAGGTACTTTAATGGCACCAAGCGGCAGATTAAAAATGGTCAAGATGGTAAATTTTATGTGCATGATACACAAATATATATATATATATTTTTAAAGATTTTATTTATTTGACAGAAACACAGCGAGAGAGGGAACACAAGCAGGGGGAGTGAGAGAGGGAGAAGCAGGCCTCCTGCCGAGCAGGGAGCCCGACGTGGGACTCGATCCCGGGTCTCCGGGATCACGACCTGAGCCGAAGGCAGTTGCTTAACCAACTGAGCCACCCAGGTGCCCTATACACAAATATTTTTTAAAAAGTAGTAGCTGAACATATTCTATATGTATTAATAGAGGTGACTCCTTAGAACAGAGAAAGAAGTATGTCACATAATATAATGCTGTTTAGGTTTGGGCTTTTTTGTTTACAAAAAACACCAAAACCGATACTAAATAAATATGCTGTGTATTCATATGTACATATGTTAAAGCATAAAAATGGTCTGGAGAAACACACCCCGTAGAGTTAATAGTGGTCACTCCTGCAGGAGAGGCTGGAGAATAGAGCTAGGCATCAAATGGGGTCTTAGGTTCTAATTTATTTGTTCTTTTTTTTTTTTTTAAAGATTTTATTTATTTGACAGAGAGAAACACAGCCAGAGAGGGAACACAAGCAGGGGGAGTGAGAGAGGGAGAAGCAGGCTTCCTGCCGAGCAGGGAGCCCGATGTGGGGCTCGATCCCGGGTCTCCGGGATCATGACCTGAGCCGAAGGCAGTCGCTCAACCAACTGAGCCACCCAGGCGTCCCTAATTTATTTGTTCTTAAAGGAGGAGTGCATGGCAGGCTGAATTCCACCCCCCCATCCTTCCTCCCCAGTAAATCCTCACCCTAATTCTCAGCACCTGTCAGTATTGCCTACCATGACTAAAGGGGCTTGGCAGGTGTGATTCAGGTAGAGATGGTGGGGTGGGCTGTGCAGGTGGCCCGTGTAACTGCAGGTGCTTATGAGGGGCAGAGGTAGGGCGGCAGGAGGGTCAGAGTCAGGGAGGAGACACAGCAGGAGCGGAGTTCCCTGTGGTGCGCCTCTAGAAACTGCTGGAGAGGCAAGGAAGCAGCTTCTCCCTTCCAAGCCTCCGGAAGGAACCTGTTCTGCCAACACCTTTCGCTCTGGGACTTCTTGGCTTGGACTGCGGAGCTTCAGAACTGTAAGCGAATGAATCTGTGCGGGGTTGGTGTCGGTTCGTTAAAGATGTGTGGGAGGTGAGCCTGCTGGGTTCGTTAAAGATGTGTGGGAGGTGAGCCTGGCTGGGTTCCTAACTTATTGTGCGGTTAAACATTGCGGAAGGTTTATAAGTAAAAGAGGAGAGACAACAGGAGGAGGGAGCGGATCCACCCTTTCCCAAGAGAAGAGTGGATTCGGTGGGCTTCTGGAACCACGGAAGAGTTGAGGGGAGCGGTGCTGAAGTGGGGGTGTCGCGAGGCGATTAGCATGTCACAGCCAATGGGGGAACGAAAGGTGCTCACAAAATACACTCACATCTTCACACATTCTTCTGCCTAAGATTAGACCTGCAAACTTTCACAGCGCTCACAGCAGTCCTGATTTAGTGTCTGATTTAACACCTTCTGCAAAGAAGAATCTTCACTTAAAACATGCATAGAATTAAAAGGACAAAACAGCTCCTCCTGTTTCAGTACTAACAGGCAAAGCGTGAACTTGGGTAGCGTCTCTTGAGGGCGCTTCACAGGCTTCTGGAATTCTCCGAGGGTCAGATTGTGTGAAGGGGTCACATCTATTCAGCTTTAGCGACGATTTCAAAATGACAAATTCCATGGAAGTTGAATAAAATTCCCCTTTTAAAAAAGGGGGGAGGAGTGGGGGACAGGGTGGAGATGAGGAGAGTTGCTTGAATATGCATTAAAGGACTTTTGGGGGACATCTGGGTGGCTCAGTAAGTTAAGTGTCTGACTCTTGGTTTTGGCTCATGTCCCCATCTCAGTGTCTGTGCCCCGCATGCACAGCCTCTGCTTGAGATTCTCTCTCTCCCTCTCCCTCTGTGCACTCCCCGCCGCCAGCCACCGTCTCTCTTAAAAAAAAAAGAGAAATAGGAACCATAAAAAGCTGTTAACAATGGTGTTTATTCTATACCCTTCTCTACCATTTTAATCTTATACCATTTTATAACTTTTCTTTTTTTTTTTTTTTTTTTTTAAAGATTTTATTTATTTGACAGAGAGAAACACAGCCAGAGAGGGAACACAAGCAGGGGGAGGGAGAGAGGGAGAAGCAGGCTTCCTGTCGAGCAGGGAGCCCGATGTGGGACTCGATCTCAGGTCTCCAGGATCATGCCCTGAGCCGAAGGCAGTCGCTCAACCAACTGAGCCACCCAGGCGTCCCTATAACTTTTCAAAAAAACTTTGAGAGAGGGGCGCCTGGGTGGCTCAGTTGGTTAAGCGACTGCCTTCGGCTCAGGTCATGATCCCGGAGACCCAGGATCGAGCCCCACATCGGGCTC